>CAJHNH020001203.1:0-57500 GCA_905116865.2 Candidula unifasciata | reverse complement strand
GATTCTTGCCTTATTTCCAGAAATATTGGCACGCATTAAATAAATAAAGCAGCTATCCGAAAACCAACACAAACAATTTGGTACAAGAGTCGCAGATCATCGTCACTTTAATCAGCAGTACTAGCACAGGCAGTTAATTGCATAAGGTATCACGCAGTTGTCCGACTGTGCTGTTGACAACAACAAAACCATGTCACGTCAGACAGTAGAAAAGCATTCCTAATAAACTCCGCAGCTGACAGTATAGCGCCATGCACTTAAGTCAGTAGCTGGGTGAATGAAATACATGCTTTTTCCTTCCACATGGGGGGGGGGGGGGGGGGGGGGGAGGGGGGCGGGGGAGGGGGGGGGAATGCAACTTAAGTTGCTAGATGCAAATGATTTACCACGACGAAAGATAGTAGGTCTTTATGTTATCTAAAGTAGTCACAGAGCAAATACTGCCGGTGCAGATGTCAAGCATCAGACCTTCAGATATTCTAGGTCATACAGTACAGGGTTGGTTTCCTTCTTAGTTACTGTTTCTGAGCAAACTGTGTCTAAGAAATTATGGAAATTGTCTAGTGTTCATTATTATGATACTCTGTAAATCTAAGAGCCGTGCTAGTCTGAAAAATGTTCGGGTGGCGGGGATTTAACTTGACATCATAAACCTGTGTGTGCCGTCTTTACAATGAAGGGAAACATACTTGCTGGTTCTGCATCACTCAGTGGTGAACTGGTGCATGGCAAGTCAGATGTAGTATGGGGCCTACTGTAGAAGGTGAGGACTGCAGAGGAGAGAAATGTTTATCTGAAAGAGGGAGGGGATCAGGTACTCTATTTTGAGAGCAAAGGCAAAATGGACGCAGAATTTTACTAAAACTGGCACTATCGTCATTGGAACTTTTCGCTGGCTGCTAAAGACTAGGACAGGGCGCTTATGAGAACGTACCGAATACTGATATGTCGCTTCTTAACTGAACTCCACTGAACCCACATTTGAAAGCTCGACTTTTCATTAGCGAAATGTCAGACTCACAATGTTATAACTTAAAGGTGCTTTGTTGTAAAAGCAATATAATTATTTAAATAATTAAAGCGCTGCGTAATCTGCCTATCTTGCCTATTTGCTTATCACCGTTTAAAAGCAAACTAAGTAAGAGGAGCTTTTTATCAAAAATTGTGCAGGCGTTTCAAGGAGATCTTAGCCTCCCGTTGTCACCTACAACAGTTGCCTTCATTGAGTTGTTACTTGAACACTAATTTTCATTGTTTGGGTGAGGCGTGGTCTTAAAGTATGGAGTCCGCCTCCACTGCTAGAGGTTCCGAATTCAATCCCCGGTACATACAGGCGTTTTCGAGATATGTGCTCAAGTGTGACGGCATGCGTATAATCCTGTGTGACAGCAACTAGAGAGAACCAGCATTTGTAAATCCGCTAGCTTGATATTTACTGCATAGTTAGACGTTTCGGCTGATATATTGCATATGGCAGTATGATATCAGCGTCAGTTTTCATGTGCCGTCCCCACAGGTAAGGCTTCACTCCAGATCAACATTTGGCAGTCAGAACCTTTTTGTGAACCGACGGTCGGCCTATGGATCATGCTGATATTATCAATGCCCTCAGAGAAATGGGAAGGATAGAGGACTTTGGTGGCAGTGAATCCACATCACACGCCAGAATGGCAGACTTGGGAATTAAGATCGGCACAGCAAAAAACGAGACGCACACCGGACACGTCAGAAGATTTGTTAATCAACATAGAACTGGTACTATTAGCCATCGGACGTTGGGATTCATACTGAGGGGAGGATCTGAGCACCTATGGACATGTCCGGAGTGCAATGATGATAACCCAACTAACTAACTAACTAACCTTTTTGTGAGTCTTAGCGACATTGAGCAGCGGTTGTACCGCTATTCTGAGAGGGGCTCCATAAGGCCAGGATGGTGTCTGTGACCACCAATATACCAGAAAGATGACACAATTTTAAAAGGTCCTCGCGGGCGGTCGGGCTTCGGTCGAGATGACTGACATTCCAATTTATATTGTTAATTTGAGTGTCACAAAACACAGAGAGAAGATAAATCAATATAGGATCCAGAAGTATATGCCTGCCCAAACCAGGAGGAGACAGGAAGCGGGTGGGATTAGCTGCCTCAACCTGTAAACAGTTACTTGCTGCAGGAGGGGAACTATGTCCTGAATACTCACAAGGTAGCCACAGTGGCACAACACATACAAACTTACACTGCAACAAAAAACGTATGATATTTGCAGGAACAGAAGAACCACCCAGCAAATGTATAGAAAACCAACACCTCCAGCCAGCAAGACTCAAGTCTCTAGACAGCATAATGTCACCCAATAGAAGAATGGAAGCACAAATAGAACATTGATGTAATAAAGCAAATCAAATTATTGGGCATATATCACCTATTTGTGGAAAGATACAGGTAACACCTGACACCTAAAGAGCACTGTTCATTTCAGTATTTTTATGAACATTGTGCTACCGTAGCCAAACGTGAACATTATTAACAAAAGACCACACACACACACACACACACACACACACACACACACACACACCAGAAATCACATATCTACACTGAACCCAAAATGCAACTATAGGGTATGTGATCAGCAATGACAATATCAGGAACGAAGGAGGTATCGAAACAGTATTAAATGGCACACACAATAAACCATTTAAAACAACCTAGATCAGATGGTTTCGATGGTCAAGACTAACACCATACAGTGCACTTAAGAGAATTCTTTCACTTAGACATAATGAAATCACTTGAGGTCAACCGCGCAAGTGATGGATAGATGGAATAATCGACGTCGTAACTATACGTATCTACGTAGCACATACCAAAGTTATCATCTGATCCCTCTTTTCCGCTGTCTTGATTTTTAAAAAAGATCGGCACGCTTAATCACCATCACCGACGGGGGAGCTTTAGGTTATAATTGTGACTAGGCTAGTTACGCAATATAAACAGTCGTAGCATTGCTCGCCACTAAGAACCCTTGATGCGATCAAGGCAGACAGACGCACATACTGTCCCGACAAGCGACGAAATCGTCTACAGGCCAGCCAGTCGGCTGCCTGGTTGTCGATGACCCGAGGCCTCTTCCAAACCTGATGCTGAAAGGTAGAACAGGACTAGAGAAGAAGAGAGGGGAAACAGGACTGCAGAGGTTAGGACATCCGGAACAAATACTCAAACAAAGCGTAAATAAGAGGACCCCAGGGGGCTGTAGTGGATTCAGTCAATGATATCGTTGAGATTGCACAGGAAGCCCTATGTGACATAGAATAGCACAACACGACAGTGGTTAGGAATGGTGAAAGACATGTAGGGTTGTTGGAAAAAAATATAAATAAAAGATCTATTTCTCTTACACACACACTCTCCCTTTTTCTCTCACTCACTCACACACACACACACACACACACACACACACACACGTGCGTGAAAATGATGTATTAAAATTTAACCCGACCCCACAGAAGAATTGCTTTACGTTTTTAGGAGAAGTGTCATTATGTGTGCGTGCGTGCGTGTGTGTGTGTGAGTATACACACACACGTACACGCCTACTCACACACACTCACACACATGAATATATAGTGGTATTTTGGTAAATTACTCAACTCGTTCCTAATCCTTAAACGCATACTAAAAAAGAATGGACACGAAACGAGTTTCCCATCATACATTGTTGAATAGTCAATAAATGACATCACAGTACTTAAGGCATTCTTATAAGCGCTGCGTCCTCATCCTCAGCAGCCAATGCAGAGTTCCAATACTAACAGTGGCAGTCGTAGTCTCGATGTGTCTCTGTCTGGCCTTTCCTCCGAGCGTAGTGTGCCAGCAAAACCCTCTAGTCATACTCAGGTGCATCATTCTCTACCGCCCATAATAATCAATTTTATTTTCTGACTTCGTTACTTGTTTCCAAAGGGCTTTGACCACAGCTACCTTGTCATGTTCACTACCCAGCCGTGCAGATCCAGCCAGTCTCCCTGACTGTTCATTCACCACCACGCCGGCCTGGCCTGCAGAAAAGATCCAAAATGTGCTCACTATCTGTAACCTTCCAAGTATAGCTGGCCACTCTGCTCGAAGCAATTCTGTTTTCACCGTTTTCAGCATGTTTTCAGAGTCCGTTACAATTACGACATGTAATTGTTCTCTAGCCACCGTCAAGCAGCAGTGACCGCCCCATCTCCATTCGCATGCTAGATGTTGTGGCATCACATGCCAGGCTGTTTTGCACTAAAGATTTTTCACTGGCTTTCGCTACAAACCCAAGACACTTCTTTTCCTTCTCAATACAGAACCATCTGTGTAAATAATCAGAACATCAGGACCAAAATTGTCATAAATCAACTGTTGGACTTCCACATAAGTAGCAACTGCTGGCCACTCTCCAATAAAACGAAGGGAAAATAAACTGTCTCGTAAGGCCAAAAAATGTGTCTTTGTTCTTTGCATTATACAATGCAAGGGTTGAATGCAATAATTCTCACTGCTTAGTGTAAAATGTACATAAATACAAAAGCAATTAGTTAAAAAAACAAAAGGAATATTTAACCTAGCTTTTTCTTCATGACAAGAGTCGAGTGATTCTGCGAATGTTGCTGAGAAAGTAGGAGAGGGCCATCGGATTGTTTGGAAGGAAAGTCCCATTCGAATAAAACTTCAGGGATCTGAAAATCTGGTTTGAGTTTTACTAAACATCTGTCCAAAGAACTTGCTTTTTGCCACCTGCCCAGAAAGCTTCGGAAATGTGACACTGTTTGGTCATTCCAAGGTTAAGTTATTACGGCTGGCTTGGGCTTTTTGGTGATGATACTTCTCTACAAAACTGCTGGCTGCGTGGATTTTCACCATAGTATGGGGCGTGACAGGTCGACCCAGCCTAGAATGGGTACCAGGCTGTTTGTCCTGGTAAGTAAAGACATCCGGCGTAATGGTGACCACATTACCCAACTAATGCCGATCGGTCCGTAAAAATGTGGGTGCTTTTCCCATTTTGCCTGATGCCCATAAGGGCGTGAAAATGGATCTTTACTTGTTACTTCTCTGCAAAGTTAGTGGCATCTGTACATTCTCAGATAAATCCTTGATTAATGAGTAAGTTACAAAAAAGGAAACAAAAATGGGAGCAGGGTAAAGCTCCGTGTCTTGACAAGTTATGACTCGTACAAGTTCGAGCACATAAAACTTATTCCAGACAGTGTTCGTATACTAAACAAAATCATCTAAACAAGACGTATACCTTGTTGAACGTATACCACAGCGAATAGATACCGAGGTGCTACTATATATATATATATATATATATATATATATATATATATATATATATATGTGTGTGTGTGTGTGTGTGTGTCTATGTGTTTGCGTATTCGTAATCGACTCTTCACTTTATAACTCAACAGTTAACACCCCACAGGAGACTATTTCTTGCAATATAAACCATGTGAATGTACACACACACACACGTTAATTAACAAATCCATCAAACAATACCTACGTCAATGGAGTGTTAAGGTCAGGCTCCATAAAGTTAGCAGTTACAACAATACCCCAATTGTAGCCCCAGAAACTATGATGATTATCTGGTTCTATGTTACCAACAATGACTTCGGACGGCACAATCTGAATGAAGCCCTAGATTTTAAAGGTAATAAAAACAGATAACGTCGTAATTCACACATGTAAGTAGGTGCCAATGTGTATATAGTAATAATATCTCCACAACTGGAGCATAAACATCAGGAGTCTACTGATCTTCAGCAGGTGGGTCCCTCGTCAACAATCGTTTCCATTCATTATCCTCCTAGACAGTCTCAGAGGGTGAGCCGACTTGGGTCATGACGCCATGATATTTCCTTTTGCGCTTATAGAACAATTCGAAATGGTGGCTTCGCAACAGGTATTGAGGTTTGGTGTTACATATTTGTCGCTTCGGTAACAAATTATGCACCTACCTTCACGACCAGAGTGACAAATGGTAGGTTGGTTCATTGGACAGACTTTGGCAATTAGTAGAGACATGGGCATACGTTGATCGGACACTTTGCCTTTAAGGATTTAATGGTTCTTTTCCATTAGGAGCTCCAACAACTCTACCGAGGCATATCCCCTACGGCGTTCCGTTGTGCCGAAGCCAGTTCGAAGGTGTTTCTGCCGCTTCACCCAGTTGTTTTAATGCCTGTTAAAGCTCTTTTCCTCTTAAGCACAGCTGCTTAAGTACACTGCATGTAGAGGTGCAGTTTAGCCCCTCCGGTTACTCGATGGCGAAGAGTTTTATACAGTACCCCTCATCGCTCATCACACTGGCAACCAATCCAGAGTACTTTTCGAGCGTGTACAGGTGATTTTCTTCCACCAGTGACTTTTACTGCATGCTAGGCTCTATCAGGATGAGCTGGTGTTCTGCCGCAAAGTGCAGAACCATTTCTGGTCTCAGGCCAGTCTTTAATATTTTTTCAGGGTGTTTCTGGAAACCATGTAGTTGAACCGACAGTAATCGCTCCATTGCAGTCAAGTATTAATGGAGCATATGCAACTTTGTTGAGTTTACCTTGAAAAACTGCCCAGCCTTTAGGAAGTGCATGAGCGTAAGGGAGGTGGGGGGTGTTAGGATAGGCCCTCGCGTTGGCCCTCATCGGACTTTGTCCACAATGTCCGCGACCTCTTTCAGAACTTTTATTGTGGCGACATGTATATCGTCGTCCCAGACCTAGGGTATCCTGCACGCAGACAATACGTGATCAAGCCTCCGCTTAGCTCTGCATAGGGGACATGTCGGGTCGGTGGTCGCACGCCATTTGACCACGGTAGCTACAGAGGGTATCACGTCGTCAGTAGATCTTATGACAAAGCTAGGCCGCAGCAGGCAAAGTCTCACCCCAGGTGAGTATTTGTGGCAAGGCCCTGTCGACGCCGACCCACAGTAGTAGAAGCACGATGGGTGTATATGTATCTTCGAATATATGTCATGTAGTGCCACTTACGTGTAAGAGATCAAATATTTTCGTGGGTTAATTAATTAGAGTTGAATACCAGCTATTTAAAAGGTTACAAAGTGGGCTTTCATGCGGTAGACCTGGGTTCGACTCCCGGTTAGGTAATGAGAGTTAGGTCGGAAGTAGGGAGGAGGAGGTCGGGGGAAACTTATATTTGTCTATTAGTATATCTGTTAGTGTGTATGTTTGTCTGTTCGCTCATCAATCTGTATGTATTATGTATGCGTGTAGATATGTTTATATGTGTACATATGTGTGTGTCAGTGATTGTGCTCTTTAATGCTTCCTTCAATAATTATACATTCTCGTATATGCTTTTGGAAATGAACGTTGCGGATATCAATGTTTGGCAGAAAAGTCGGCGACGGTACACATGATACTGATGTTTGTTTTGACAGTCAAGTAGAAAACCCAACTGCAAACATTAGGATAAAGGGTTGGGAAAAAAAAGGGGGGGGGGGGGTCACAAAGAAAGAGAAAGGTGTAGATGGTCTCGAATTCTGACGCATACGCCCTAGTACCAGTTATGAGACAGATTCACACTGAAGACGATAATGAACATTTCTAAAGGGGAAGGCCACGCAGAATATAGAATGACTTTAATGAAGATTAACTTCTACAGTGAATTGCAAACAGTGAGAGAATATCCTTACATCTTCCCCCAACCCTTTGATGAAAAACACGGAGGAAGGGAAGAAGAAGCAGAAGAAGAAGCAGAAGGACTGGTATATGTTATAATACACAATCATGTCATTAATTAATGAGGCTGATTTTACTTTGCCTATGACAAAAGCGTCAAACATGAAGCAAAGCATGCCATCCATATAGTCTCCTTTTATCTTTGACTGCCAAATTGCAGCTCAACCTGGTCTGCGAACGTCTAACTGTCCGTTATTTTGTACAGCACGTGAGAACTGCTTTGTTACATATGCTGCATTGAGCGAAGAGCGAAAAATAAATTTGGTTTTAAACTAAAAAACAATTCAATACGCACAGCTGAACTGAGGTGACACATTTTAGGTGGCATTACAGATTCAAAACTAATCCGAGATGTCGACTTTCAGTTCGTAATTATCTGTTGCCAAAGGTACTCAAAGACTCATGTCATAATGTACGAAAGATGTTGAAGGAATGTGAAGTTACATTTGTAAACACTTCCTCAAAAGCTTGTCCCGTCAGTTCAGGTGTCTGAAGAGAAGTTTGTCCACTTGAGAACATAATTTACTTTACTCTTTGCACCATGTGATGTGCACTATATAAAACACCAAGTGACGATTGGTGTATAAAATATAGGATTAGCCCTATATTCCCAATACACCTAAAGACGTGGAAAGGGTGGCTGATTAATATCTGCTTCGCTCCATGCTACAAACTTAAACATGTACCATTCGCTAGCAAAACAAAATGTCAATAAATTGTTGTCTATCCGGTTGGCTTACAATTTTGTCATAGAGTAGATACATGCTGCTTGTTTTGCTGATTCGCTTTGCTCCATTTATCATCATCGCAGTTAAGGTTAATATTTACAAATTACTGATATTGTCTATTTTCTTAAACGGGTGTGAGAGTTGGATTGAGAGTTGGCGCGTGGTAAAACATGATTCGGTTGCAAAAACTGTGCTACAAGGAACATTGCAGGATAGTCGAAGAGGAGGTCAAAGAAGAACCTGGAATAATAACATAAGGAAATGGATAGGGCTAAGTTATCATACACCTATTCATCAAGCAGAAGCCGGAAAAACATAGCGGATTTTATGTATCGACACATCTCCATGACCTTAACAGGTCAAGGGCTATGAAGTATGAAGAAGAAGGGTGGGGTGAGAGAGAGAGAAGGAAGGGGGGAGGGAGAGGTGCTATAATAAAACCAGCCTCATTATTTGTTGAATTGTGTATGTAAAGATTTAAATCACGACTCAGACTGGTTGCTCTGAACTTACGCATTTGGATGCCCTGAATCGTCTGTTGCCTTCCACATAAGCCGAAACGCAAAGCAGGATGTGGCCAAGTGGCAGAGTAGCCTTCGACACAATTTCTCTCATCGATCTTTGGTCAGACAGTTCTTTTTCTCCTGCAGCTCTAGTCAGTTCATGAATGCTAATGAAATAAAAGTGTATATATATATATATATATATATATATATATATATATATATATATATATATATATATATTCAGTTAGGTAGTTTATGGTTAACTGTTTTGTTTTTAGTTGTTTGGTTGGGTATAAGGATATGTTCAGGCGGGACACGAACGATACCGATATTGAGATGGCCCAGTGGGAACATGACGCCTGACATTGTTGTATGGTGTGAGTACACAGGAAAGAGAGTATATAGAAAGGCCTAAATGACTGAGACAGGTTAGGAGTTCAGTGTCTGAGCACCAGCACAGTTAAAATAGACGTTGGCAGCAATGGACCTGAAATTTCACGCATTCACTCTGCCAGATTTCTTAACGCTTTCGGGTCTTGCTAGTCACACTTGCCATTATAGTTATCAATGATTCTCATCCCCCCTATATATATAAATATTTGTAAATTCATAAATGTATATATGTTTGTGTGTGTTTGTGTGTATTGGAAGCGCGATTTGTTAGTAAGTCCTGGTATAATATTTAAAATTAACACTAATAAAAATACTTTATTGCCTCCAAAAGTTAACCAGATATTTGCATTATTTCTTAACATCGGCACTGTTGACTTCAACACATTTCTGGCACTGTGGCACCAGGTTCTTTATCCCTATGTCATAGAAGTCTGCCGCCAGTGTCTTGAACCATTCATTAACGCCTGTCTGCAGTTCATCGTCATTTTCATACCACTGGAATGCTAGACACATTTGTATGTACATAAAAAGGTAGAAATCACTTGGCCCCAGATAGGGTCTGTAGGGCGGGTGGTCAACAATTTCGCTGCAGAAATGTTTGAGCCGGAGCCAAGCGATCTTGCTTGTGTTCATCAGTTACAATTTTCGATACCTTTCTGGCACTGAGCACATTAATTTTAATTATCGTCTATAAAAAGTAAATATGCCAAATCATTATCAGGTGCCTTCATGACTGGCGTGGTGGATCATGCCTCTCCATAACCTGTGATCTCCAACAGCAATTTCAAATTCATATGCTGACCCCTCTCCAACCATGACCAAAAGCTGGCAAGAATCTTCTCGCATTTTCTTCCTTTATATTTCTGTCCAAACATCCTTCCAATGTTAACAACACGTTCCATTTTATTCTTTTTTTTTTTTTTTCATCAAAATGGCCACACACAAAAGCTAATGACTGTGAAAAACTGTCTTCAGGTTTTCGCCTCTTTCAAAACATCTTGGTTACTCATTCTGGCTGCCCAACTAATTTTAAGCTGTGTAACTGCATCTTTAAGGTCTCAAAAAAAATGGGTTTTCTTGATATGAATTATTTGTGTAAATTAGGAATGAATTTATTTTGAGGCTAATTATTATTAAATTAATTTGCCATACATAGAACGAACGTTATGTTACTAAATTGACTTCTGGGAGCTGTTCATTTAACAAATGATATTTGAAGTACATTTATTCGAGCTCGGCTGTTTTTACATGACACAGTATCTGTTAGTGTCGAGTTTCTACATCGGAACCCTAATGTCCGGTAAGTATTTTATCTGACCTTTTACGATGACCGTGAAAAAACAAAAACATGAAAGACCTTATTCTGCTTGGAAAGTGTGACCTTCTGCCGGAAACTGAGGCTTTAAAGGGAAAGTACTCCTTTCCACGTCTAAGGCGTATTGGTTAACATAGTGGTAGACCGATGGTGTAAAGACCAACGGAAACACGATGTCGTGGGTGATGTCGTTAACATCTCCTTGGCCGCCTTTACTTCTCGTGACTTTACCAGGTGTCTATCCTAGGCTGAGTCGACCTGTTAGCAAAGGTGCTTTAGAAAACAAAAAGTCTGACTAGATGCGGATTTAAACCTATGACCTACACAATTGATCATCTAGACTTTGGGAGGAGGCGTGGGAGCACACCTAATTTTTGACAGTGTGCCGAATTTAGAATTATCAAGCTGTTTGTGGGCCACACAGAAAAAAAAATCCATTATAAACACAACAGGTAAATTTCGTCGGAAAACGATATTCATTACAAGGATCACAGATTTGACATCAGTTTTTGGTTTTCACTGTGTAGTTTAAATATTCATTTTTTTCGGTTGGGGGAGGGGGAGGGAAATTCTTGATAAATATATATATATATATATATATATATATATATATATATATATATATATATATATATATATATATATATATATATATATATTTCATACGAACGCACATGTGTGTGTTTTCTTGTGTAAACTCAACGAGCAGATTCAATAGCAAATTCCCACCGTCCTCCCGGGCCAGTAATACGACTCGACAGGCTAGTTTTGACTCAAAGGCTATAGTTTGCACACCCCACCCAGCACTAGACACTACGCCACGAAGGCTCCCAGTTAGCATTGTGCACCCTACTATTTTACTTTATTAAGTTAATCATTAGCACCATACATTTTTTTTTAAATTATTGAACTTAGCCACATTACCCACAAATAACCGACAGGTCAGTAAAATATATGTCTAGTCAGAATATGCCCCATATGTCTTAAGATGTGGAAAAGACTTACATGTTTCACCTGGTTGGAGTTAATCGCGAACTTCAAACTAGCCATCACCACTTTATCTGATTCATTCACGTATTAAAAGAAAGCCGTGTTGGCGCAGTGGCTAGCCGACTGCCTCCAAGACTGACTGTAGTGTGTGCAAATTTATTTCGGGACGCACTTTTCTGTAGTAAACTACATACACTGGCTGGTGGACTTAGCCCAACAGTGGGAACATAGAGATTCAGAAGGTAATGGCGGCTGGTGTAATGCTAGCTACCGAATCGTTTGCCCTGAAAAATGGTTTGTTCTTTCACCCGTGACAGACTGAAGTTCACTACGTATACCTACTCTAACTCTTGAACTGTTTTCCAATTCATGCATTTGAAAGAGGATTCACTGTAGTCTTTGGAAATGGAGAAATACTTCCATGCCACTTCGGGTTTTTCTGTACAATTCACGTTTTGATTGAAATCTACATCAAAGACGTGATAAGACTAGGGAGAAAAAAAGAGAATAGTTTGAAAGCAGTGATAAACTATGAGTCTGATTGCGGTGAAAAAAAAAACACATTCACTTTTGTTTGAAAATAATATCATTAAAAAAAAAAAAATAAACAATAGAATGATCGACTAGATTTCGTTTACTGTATGTTTTACATTTTAACAACAAGGGTAACTTTTTTTTTCTTTCAACTGAACAACACAAATCGTAGTGTAACCTCAAACCACAGAAGTCTTAGTTGAAGTAAGAATCGACATCATAGCATTCGGGGCATTCCCACATGAGCTCCACCCCTATCTTCAGCAGCAAACAAAGATTTCCAATTCCAATGATTTCAGTAACTATCTAATTGTATGCCCATCTTGCCTTTCCCTTGAGTGTTAAACATCGGCCAGATCCCGTGGTATCTTCATGCAGAGCCATTCTCCTTACCGTAAGGATCTATTATCGCCTCCTGACAGGAAGTCTTAGTTTAACCAAGCAGGGCTATTATTTACATACTGCTGACATATATTGATAAAAATTATGTCGTTTGCACTTAACATACAGCAAGCTATGCCTGGCAATAAATTGTTTCATGTGTCGTTTGTCATCAATATTTTAATTCACAACGACTCAGCATCGTTGCCAATTTTTTATTATCATTTCATGCTTTCAGGTCGACCCTGCCGCCAATGGCTGCAGTAACTAAACTTCAGGGAAGTAAAAGTGACCGGTATCTTCTTCTTAGCGTTCACAGGCGTCAAAGTGTGGGGAAAGGTTCTGGTTACTCATCCATTGCTAGACTTTAGTCTTGTTCCAGAACCCACATTTTACAGGCATATCCGTTTTACAGATCTGTCATATTTGTATGCAGACTTTTGGCTCTTAGCAACGAAAATAATTGTATGGTTGGGGTCACCACAACATGAGTAACTGTATTAAAGGGTCGCGGCATTAGAAGTTTGAGAATCACTGTCCCAAGGCACCACAATGTGCTTGCACCTGAGTAAATGCTGACCTAATTTGCCACGAATGCACTTTTCTTTTAACAGCTTATTATAAAAAACATTTTTCACATTTAATACACCCCTGAAGAAACTCCTGTGATTATGCAGACAACATTATATAGCAATATACTTTCATTATCCATATATTTAAAAAAGGTGAATACAGAATATAGTTTAAAGTCATTCTGAGATTAAATGGTGTTATTTAAAACGGTGGGTGCCTTATAACTTACGGCCTCATCGCGTCAAACCCCGACCCTGTAGTTATGGTATACTTTGGAAAATTTATAAGTGAACAAACAGTTGTTCTTGTTTCTTCAAATAGTTAAGAAGTTGTCAAGAAAGGAGCCACAAAATAAATAAATAAACGTAGACATTCTGAGAATTCTGGGAAAAACAGCAGCAATTAGATTTACTGAAAAACAACGTGAAAAATGGTTTGGTCAACTAGTTAAAATAAACCTAGGTGCACCTTGCAAAACTATGTATCATGAGGATGGAAACGTCAAGCAACACAGGAAGGCCAAGAAAAACATGGATAGATGGGGTCAACAGCTTGCTGAAAACTCAACAACATCCCAATGCACTAGGCAAACGAGCGAGAAATATCATAGAAACTTATAAACAGCCGTGCCTGCGACGCCCAACAGTATTAGGCAGAGAAAGACAATAAAATAGATAGAAGAAGTGGCCACACTTGCGTGTCTAACACTTTGCTACTCTTGTCCATAATTTTACTTGCAATATTTCTTTCACGCATATTTTTTGTCAGCGAACATAGCTTGATGGTTGCAAACCAGGTTGCTTTTTTTAAATTCTGAGACACCAGACTCGACTCCAGTTGTGTGTGGATAGGCAGCAGATCGCTTTGTGGTAATTTCGACAACAGTATCGACAACAGACAGTAAAGTGACTATTTTTTTTTCTTTTAAATTTATCTTGTCAAAGACAAATCTCCGATTGATGTTAGTGTCGTGAATTGAATCAACTAAACCCTGCACATTAAACTAGTCGTGACGTTGACGCCCCTAGCGGGCAGGTCACATTTCAAATTTAGTCCCGACCGGTGGGTATATAGTTCCTCATATCTATTTTTACCTCTATCTGGCGTAACGCTTATTTATATATACACTCTAGTTGTTTTAAAAAGTTTACATTTTCAAACTTGCGACTGTGGGATAGATATTTTCTGGATTAATATTCAGAATTAATAAAAGCCTTTTTACTAATCCGGCACTTTTTTTTAAAGACGCCAATCGAGATCAGGCGGGGTCATTCTTTGCCAGACTTCCTAAGTGTAAAGAAGTATTTTACCTCTCTGATTAAATCTTGGCGCATTCAAAAATACCAGTTTAATCTTTGAAGGATTCCTAAGCTTGGGTAAGTTGATTATAGTTTACGAGTACCATGATATATGTCTCTATAAAGTTAGCCGCTGCTGCAGGAAAGAAAGATTCAGCTGTGAGACAGCACAGGGCTTTTCTTGGTGTCCAGACACTCAAGCCCCTAAAACCTAATCTTTTCCTTCGCAAGCTGATACTTTGTGCCCTATCTGACCCAATACGATTATAAATATTTTAAGCCTAGCAAGCTAATTATTCTTTAACAAACCGACAGAGTTCGGGTCGATTAGCCGACATATTTAACTGGGTCACTCCAGCCGGCAAGACGCTGTGACGTCAAAGGTTATTTTTAGCACAAAAACACAGTGTGTGCAGTGGGCAGATTGCGGAGGTGTAAAAAAATATATGTAAGAACGAGATAGAATGTGTGTCTGCAAGTGCAGATAGAAAGGTGGAGAGAGGATGATCATTGTGTATTAGTGTCTATCTATCTCCACAATGGACCTTGTCTCTTATCTCTTGTACTGACTGACAGACAGAGATAAATGAAGAGGGAACTGTCTCCTTTTCCTGAGAGCTATCCTCTGAATGACTGAGAAGGGTGAAGGGAAATAAATTGATCTTGGTATGTGATCTAAGATGAATACTAATTCTAAGTTCCTTCCTGACACAGGATGATGCCTCCGTGGAAGTCAGGCAAACGATTCACAGTCCAACCAACTACCATCCACCAATAGTACCTACTACCACCACAACTTCAACATGACAAGAGCTTGTGTGAGTTCCAGTGGCTGAGAGGTAGTTGTTTCAGGCCACCCAGTGTCATCACTCCAAGGAATCCTTCTTCAGGAGCTTTGTTGGGCTCCAGCACAATTCCTTTATCCCCATACATGAACGCTGTCAGTGTTTGCAAGAGCAACCAGATGAGAAGCAGTCTACTGAGTCAGCCTGTTCAAATCATCATGGTCTGAGGGGAGCAGTGACCTACCAAACTGATAAGTAACATCTGAGATGTCATTCCACATGCTCTATTTACAGGTCTACCCGAGTCACAGTGATTACCACTGATACTCTCAAGAACTGACTCTGGCTGTTTCAACAGTACTTCATGAACTTTAGTTCCCGAACTCCAGTCACTGGGGACTATCTTTGACTGTCTTGATATATATGTGTTGCATTTATTACATCCATTCAGCAGTTTTTATTGCTGACTTGGGTGTCCCTGTTTCACTATTCAAACTGTCTAGCTTGAATGTTTGTGTGATTATTATTGTTAATCTGTGTTAACATGGCTGTGATAGTACACTATCATAGTCTGGGGGCTATATTTTTATAGTAGTGGGGGCGTCCAGCCAAGTTGCGCCTGGAATTATTAGATATTCTGTAGTGCCATAACTTGAGTTGCCCTACTCCTGAAATAGGTTGAGCGTATATTGGCCACGGGGATAAACTTTAGACCAATACGATCCGAAGCCTCAATATTATTCTATTTCAGAGTGGTTTGTAAGGAGAAATCCTTAAATCAGGCACGCGACACGAGTTGTATGTGGCAGACGGAAATAAAAAAAACGTTAACAACATATGGAAACCTGGAGAACGACAGAAGAAAGTAACGAAAGAATGTAAATGGGCATAGGAAAAACTTCAAACCGGCATTAGTACAGATCACTAATGAATGCCTTATGTGTCAACAAAGATATAGAGACACGTGTGAATATAATTAAATAAAATAATTTTAAAAAGGTTTAGCCGCTGAAAGCCGACCTAATGGTCACAATAACTGCACATCGGGAGGAGGCTGAAACGACAAAACGAAGTCTATGTGAGCAAGGAATAAATAATTAATTGTCAAGTAATAATGTCTTGTAAATCAATTGGTCCTACTTGTCTTTTGTAACTATCAGCCCCAGCAAGTGTGGATGATGTTCCGATAATTCTCATGCCTCGAAGGCAGTCAATTGTCGACTGGCTTTTGTGACGCACATCGAATTCCAATATCAGTTCGTTATACTCTAAGCCTCCTGGAACCAGATGCAAGATTGTATTTGTCGCTTCCGTAAAGCTGACCAAGATATGAGAGTAAAAGTTGTAGGAATGACTGTCGATCTGAAAAACAAAAGCCACCATATCAGATGCAAACATTCAAGCAAATTAGAATTTACATTAAACTTATGCAAATTTATATATTCACATTCTTATCTAGCAAACCACTACATTTTACTTAGATGCCTTATTTCACAATGATTGTTAACAGTTTAATTAAAAGCACAAAATGCGAGTCTTAACCTACTGAGTTCATCCAAAGTATGGAAAGAGTGAATTGAAATCAGTTAGAAAGGTTAACAATTGAGCAGAAGACTAAATCAGTATATTTATAGAGAGTTCCTAATACAGACTTAGGGTCAGTTGTGGAAGCAAAGGAAGATGCAATGCTGTAGTGAAATGTTGATCATTATATACAGTACTTAGGGAAGAAAAGGGTAGGGTTATAAGTTCCAAGTTAGGAACTTACTTCAAAGCACTCAGGACATTCTCATAAGCGCATAATTAATTCAAGATAATGCTCGCTCGCAGGATTTTATCATTTACACAGACGGTTCAGTGTCAAGGGGCAAAAGAAGTGCTTGGGGCTTCTTAGCAAAAGTTATTGGTCGACGTTTGATGCAGGAGAGCCTAGCAATGAATGGAGGTGGAGGCGGTCACTGCAGCTTTCCGCTGGCTAGAGAACACGACACACACACACACACACATCGTGATTGTAACTGATGCATAAAGCATGCTGAGGAAGATCAGAACAGGTATGCTTCGTGCAGAGTGGCATGCTTCGCAGCGGAGGACACGAGTGAGGAGTATTGTCTGGATTTTTTCTCCGGGTCACGCCGGTGTGTTGGGAAATGAACAGGCGGATAGACTGGCTGGCTCTGCACAGCTTGGTGGAAAACTGATACATGATAGGGCAGACATGGTTAGTGCCTTGTGGGAGAGCGTGTACAATTAGGAGGAGCAGATGGATCACCACAGTCTGGTGAGACTAATGCAAAGAGAGGTGGGGGGGGGGGGGTAAAGAGAGGTTCTGGCAGATGCTCGAGGCTCAGAGGAAAGGTAAGACGGACGTTTAATCAGAATGCTACTGGCACCATTCGTATCGGAACTCTTCGCTGGAGATGGGGACGAAGCGCTTATGGGAATGCCCAGAGTGCTGTGATGTCGGTTTTTAAATCAAATCAAATCAAATCAATCATATACGCTGTGTCCTTATCTTGAGCACCAAGCGCAGAAGTCCAAATCGATGGGACCAGTACCAGTCTGATTGCATATACCTTTCGTCTGTTCCATGAATACTGAGTGTCATCCAGATTCCATAGTCACAGCTGTCTGCACCATTATCTTCAGACTGTGATGATCTGCGCCTCCACACTGTTTACTCGTTGCCAAAGAGCCCTTACAGCATCTAGCTTGTCATGCATTAATGTACAGCCAAGTTTTGCACAGCTAGCCAATTTATCTGCTTGTTCATTTTCAAACGTCACCTTCAAACATCCAAGGGACGCTAACTACTCGGAACGTCTAAAGCTATACTTGTCACTCTGCATGAGGCATACATGTCTCCACCTTTATCAACGTGCTCTGTGAGTCAAGTTACAATACCGGCACGTATGTGCAGCTGATTCTCAAGCTAGCGGAAGGTTGTAATGAACGCCTCGTAACACAGAGCGTGAGTGAGGGTATGGCTGAAAGAAATAAAACAATGTACTTCACCAGGTCCTTTAGCATTGTTCTTGCTCTTTGTCCGTATTGCCTTCCATACGACTCTTTCAGCCATTTACCTCGCGCTCCAAAGCTCATAGGTTTGTTTCATGAGATAGGTTGGCAGATTCACGACTGAAGTTTATAGTTGAGTTAAGTCAAGTATTTATATCACAGCACTCGCGGCACTCCCATGCGTGCTCTGATCTTATCTCCAGCAGGCAGCGCAGAGTTCCAATATTGATTGTAGCGGTCACAATATGCTTATATGTCCGTTTTGCCTTTCCTCTGAGTGTAGTGAGCTGCCCAAACGCTCTGATTAAACCCAGGTGGCCTATTCTCCCCAGGCTAAAATAATCTCCTTTTTCTACTTATCTCCTTTCTTGTTCCTAAAAGGCATTGACCACATCTCCCTTGTCATGTATCAATTCCCCACCCAATGGTGCAGATTTAGCCAATATGGCTGCCTGTTCATTACTTAAAACGCCGGCATAGCCTGCAGAAAAATATCCAAAGTAATCAGTGATATCAAGGACCAAGAAGCGGAAAGATAATAACTTTTATCTGGTTTTGAATATCCAAAGAACCGGCGCACACACAGTATCTGACACACACAAAAACTGCTGATTACTGACGGTATGTAAACAGTTTTCTGTGTAGGTGGGACACATATTTATTTGTTTAATCCTTTAAAAATATGTGCTGGGAGCTGCCGTAGTGTACCAGCTAGACGCGACTCTGAAGGTCATGGGTTCAAATCTAAACAGTGATGGCCTTTTTTTTAAGTGACCTTGGCTTCTAGGTTGACCCAGCTTTAAATGGGTATCAGCCAAGGTATTGAAGGTATTGGAATGCAAAGATGGCCAGCGTGAAGCTCACCACATCACCACTGTGTGAGGATTGGTGTTTAAAATGTAGGTCTAGGCCTATAGTTCTAATAGACATGCGGGCGTGAAAAAGGGTCTGTTACTTTACTTACTATACAGCGTGTATTCCTTTGCTACCTATGTGTGACGTAGTTTAAACAACTGTCTCAAATGAGTGCTTAATGGTAAGAACATATTGCCTTTAGTTTACTGAAGAACTGCTCACTCCCGGTGACGATCTTGTATGTATCTTTCAAGCTGAACTGACAGATCCGTTTTTGAGGCTCTTGAGTCTGAAGCTGTGGACAGTGCATGTAAGTATCTTGTATACATGATATCAAGACTGTATGCTTTAGGTGCACGCAAACACCCATAAACTTATACACACAAACTCATACATATATATACACACATTATATGTACACACTCTATGTATACCAGTTTAACTATTTTTTTGCAATGAGATTTCAGTTTTCATAACCGTATATATAATCCGATAAAAATGTTGTGGGAATAAGGGCTTTTGAACTTGAATGGCAAAAAATTTCTAAAAACTTCTTATTGTTTGGTTGGATATATATGTGTATATTATCGACACACACGCACACACACATATATATATATATATATATATATATACATATATATATATATATATATATATATATATATATATATATATATATATATATATATATGCATTCGTGTCCGTGCGCTCATGTGTGTAAGTGTGCGTTGCACAATCTCCACGGGGTGTACTTTCTACTGCCAAGATTGTGAATATAAAAAAAAAGTAAAGGACCCTTTTCCACGCCTTTAGGCGTATAGGGCATATAGGGCTAGACCTATATTTTTATAGACCAATCGGCACAAGATGAGTGATGTGGTCAGTATCACGCCGGCCGCCTTTACTTTCCCGGGACTGCACCCGGTCCCTACTCAAGGCTGGGTCGACCTGGGAGCCAAGGTCATTTTTGAAATAAGTCCGGCTCCGCCAGGGAGCGAACCCACGACCTTCCGATCCGCGGCGAGCGTCTAGCCGATAGGCCACGGCGACTCCCTAAGATTGTGAATATGTATACATTTAAATCACAAATTATACTCCTTCGGTTGCATGCTCAGTTGATTTTGCATTATATATATATATATATATATATATATATATATATATATATATATATATATATATATATATATATCCATGATGATGATGATTCAACCTAATTACAATAAGAATTATAACACGCAACAACGAGCAAAAACGACATCGTAGCAGGTGTGTAGAGAAAAAGAAAAACATATCTCATTATCTTACTTACAAACGTTAACGCACTAAGAACTCCCACATAAACCCGGTTGCTTATATCTTACAGAATCTTGCAGATCTACAGAATCGATTTAAGTCAGATAGACAGTTTTGTTGTTTTTGGTTTTTTGGTTTTACCGTGTATACAAAATCCGGCAGACTCGACTGTTGGGTGAAATATATGTTTGGCAGCTTGTACAGGATGTAAATATCAACTAGTTCTCCAACACCAGGTTGTGACTCCAGTGTTACAGCGGTGATGGTGATTTCTGTAAATGGAAATACATTTAACGTGTCGACGTAAACATAGTTTTAAAAACAAAATTACACTTTTTTTCCTACGAGTATGATGCTAGAACCATAGATGATGAAGTAAAATAGCACTAGAAAGGTTATGTGGTCAACATTACATCGGCTGCCTTTTTTCCCATGCCATTTCCTGATACATATTTTAGGCGTATTCGACCTCGGAACCAAGGTCTAACAAGCAAAAGTTCAACTGAAAGCATATTCTGACTCAGTGACGCACACAAACATAAACATGACGCACGCACACATAAACACACACATGTGTGTGCGTGTGTGTGTGTGTGTGTGTGTGTGTGAGTGTGTATGTGTATGTATTTGTTACGAGATGCTACGCATGCTCTCCACGCATATAGCCAGCCAGGCAGGACATCCGGGCACCAAGTGACCGCACTGGATATTTAGGGCCTGTTGAGTAGACGTGGGCAGGCCCGAGCTAGACTCGTGGTCAGTCGTATCAGAGAATTCAAGGAAATCAATTGTTTTATTAGAAGATGTAGTAGTTTTATAAGTCAGCTCTGCGTCTGAGTCGATGCGAACGTTTCGTAATGCTGGGGTACCGGGTTCGATCCCAGCTGCGGGCCATGCGCCTTGCTTTGGTTTCGACAGTGGTATCAGTGGGCCGGCCTTCCAGAAAGAAATGGCAAACTACTGGACGTAAATTTGCCTAGTGAAACCACACAACAGCCAGGGGCTGTTACAAATGCATTAGGAACACATGCCAACAAATATCAAGGCATGCTAATATCTTGAAATGTTCTCACCTTCACACGTGCCTCCGATGAGCCTGTATCCGGGCATACATAGGCACTCATAGCCTCTGTATTTATCCACACAGTGGGTACCTTCGGGGCAGACAACTCCCAAACATTCATCAGTTGATTCATCGCATTTACGACCGCCCACTCCTGGTTTGCACACACAAACGCCCCCTGTATACAGTACAGGTTAAACAATATGTTTGAAGTTTGAACAACGGATCAACATCATGGCACACGGGAGTAACCCATAAGTTCTCTGGTCTACTTCTAACTCAAGTCTGAGTCTGAAGTAGCTCAGCACAAACCACGGGCACCGTAGCACCGGTGAGGATACTGACATATTTTGGGTAGTTTTGTAACTCAAAATTTTGCCCGGGCAGCTCCGTTGGGCTACTCTGTTCAATTTCCAATTACCAATGGATTTTATTACGTGCGCAACAATACACACGGGCGTCTAATCTCACTACCCAGTAACCTGGGGAAAATACTAGAAGTCCACGTTACAAAATCCAAGCCTTCACCGAGGCCTGAACCCGGGACCTCTAGTACGCGAGGCGGACATCGTACCTGGAGACCAATCACTCCCCCAGGTTAAAAAATATTAAACTGTTTATTAGCTAATTTAGTAAAGAACGTCGTTGCTTGAGAAATGGTCGTTAAAACACATTACCTTTACGTCTTTGTCAATGTGTTGCTAATTTATTGACAATGAAATGCAAAAAATAATAAGAAATATTATTATTATTATCATCCATTTCAATTACGTTCGAATTGTGTATAATTAATATCAAACATACTGAGGATATAGACGACTTTCATAGTTCCGACATACCCGGCGTCGACAGCTACCTGAAGGTATTTAGGTAACAGACCAACCTGGTGAGATGTCGACAATGATATGATCGTCCAACAGTTCAGTGAGCAGTAGCAAACTACTGAGCGTAAAATATGCCTAGCAGATCCACAAACAGCCATCAAATGATGTGTTTGGTTAACGACTGTAAAGCACTGTACTTCTGATGATTGGCGGCCGGAACCACCTGCCGAATTATGACGCGTCTTATTCTTATCTCAGATTTGAATCATCATCAGCATCATCTTTTTTCACTTCTGCTTTTAAGCGCTGTGGGGATGAACAGTTAGCAATCCACTTTTCGATGGCTTTAATGGCTACTGTCATTCCGTGTCGATGTAGAACACTTCATGTCATCCATCTACTTGGTAGGCACTGTCATTTTTTTTTTTTTTTTTAAGGAATATCCGGCTCCGTCAAGACCTGAACTTACAACTATCCGACGCACAAACGACTGTCTAGCCATTAAAAGGTTAGTTGCGTCTCCTTTACAGAACGTTGCAGAATCAACCCTAACAGCCCCTGGCTGTTGTGTGGTTTTTCTAGGCAAATTTAAATTCAGTAGTTTGCTATTTCTTTCTGGACGGTCGGATTTCTTGATACCACTGTCGAAACCGACGCAAGGCACATGACCCGCAGATGGGATCGAACCCGGCATCCCGGCATTACGAAGCGTTTGCATCGACTTAGTCACAGAGCCGACAGCCGCTATATATATATATATATATATATATATATATATATATATATATATATATATATATATATATATATATATATATATATATATATATATATAGGTATAGCAATGGATAGTTTTGTTTCGTTTATTTTGCTATACATTTTCGTCGGTAACTATAGACGCGATTGCGACCCGAAAATGCAAAACCATTTATCTGTTATTCAGAAATTATTTTTCTATGCTCTTTACGTGAAAGATAAAATCGGAACAGTTATTAGGAGTTATTGGAGAGATGCTAGGCTTTGACCTGAGATGGTTTTGACGCGTATAAAATAAATCGATTTTTTTTGGGGGGGGGGGGGAGGGGCAGCACGCAGTGAATTAACGGTTATTAATTTTGTAAATATCTTCTTAATTAGCCAGATTACCGCAATGTGTGTTATATTTTTGAATTCTGCGTTAATTTTTATATAAGTGTGTGAAATTTCACAAACATTGGCAAACGCGCAGATGTTTAAAAAAATTGTTTAGTGGCATCACTTTTTCCCCTTTAAATCCAATAACGGTAAGTAATTTCGCAAATATCTTTTTAATTAGCCAGATTACCGCAATGTGTGTTGTATTTTTTAATTCTGCGTTAATTTTTATATAAGTGTGTGAAATTTCACAAACATTGGCAAATGCGCAGATGTTTAAAAAAAATTGTTTAGTGGCATCACTTTTTCCCCTTTAAATCCAATAACGGTAAGTAATTTCGTAAATATCTTTTTAATTAGCCAGATTACCGCAATGTGTGTTGTATTTTTGAATTCTGCGTTAATTTCGATATAAGTGTATAAAATTTCACAAACATTGCAAATGCGCAGATGTTTAAAAAAATTGTTTAGTGGCATCACTGTTTTCGCATTAAATCCAAAAACGGTGAGTAATTTCGTAAATATCTTTTTACTTAGCCAGATTACCGCAATGTGTATTCTATTTTTAAATTCTGCGTTAATTTTTATATAAGTGTGGGAAATTTCACAAAGATTGGCAACAGAGCAGATGTTTAAAAAAAAGTTTAGTGGCATCACTGTTTTCGCTTTAAATCCAATGTTTGCACTGGGAGACCGTTTTTCCCCCTTTCGGCGCATCGGGCATATGGGCAGAGCGTCCCATATTTTTACAGACCATCAGCACTCTGTGGGTAATGTGGTCAGCATTACGCCGGCTGTCTTTACTTTCCCAGGACAGCCCATCCTGGTACCCATTTTAGGCTGGGTCGACCTGCGACGTCCCATAACATGACGAAAATCCACGCAGCCTGCAGTGGGTTTCGATCGCGGTATGCTGGCTCACGAGTCGGACTCGCAACGCCTTAGCCACGGACGCCGCGACCCTTTATAATTAACCTAAAATAATTATTAAATAAACTAATCATTATTATTTTAATCATTTAAAAAAAATCCACAACCATTGTAGCATTTGTTCATGCATCTGTCGTTATTTAGAGCCCTTCGTATTCTCTGTTGGATATTTTTTTTTCTGATCACCCCCAAATCCCAATAATTAATTTCGGCCATCATTGCGCATTTTCTAAGATGATTCTTTAGTAATTAACTTCAGATACTTAGTAAATTAATAATGTTAAGTGAGCTACTTTTTAAACATCTAGAACTATTGTAGCATTTTTTATGCGTCTGTTAATATTTAGAATCCACGGAATTTTCAGTCGGAATTGGTAAATCTAAGTGGTCGAGAAACAACAGCAGCGCTGACAGCGTTCCCGTCCACCAGGGCTGCCAGTACTTGGGCTTTCATCCAAGAACTGGGTTTTAATACGACACCTTGGGTTGAGATTCTGGAATCTAGTTTTTTTTTTTTTTTTTTACATATATATCCTTTTATTAAAGTGGGTAATTGTTTCATTTCGCAACTATAACATTCCCTATAAAATATGTACTATTTATCATTTTTTTCTCCCTTATATATTGCTTGGGTTTTTGGTAAGCTGTCACACACCCCTTGTGTGGTGCCTGATTTAAGAATTTCTCCTTAAGAACCAACAGCACTCTGAAATAAAATAATATTGATGCGTCGACTCATATTGGTCTAAGGGATATCCCGTGGCTAATATACTTATTTCAGGAGTAGGGCAACTCAAGTTCTGGCACTACAGAATATCTAACAATCCTAGGCGCAACTTGGCTGGACACCCCCACTACTATAAAAAGATAGCCCCCAGGCTATAATAGTGTACTATCACAGCCATGTTAACACAGATTACACTTACTAATCACACAAACATAACAGCTAGACAGTTTGAACAGTAAATGATGGACACTCAAGTCAAAAATAAACTTTCCAAACATGTAATAAATATAACACATACATTATTTAGGAATCAGCAAAGAACTCCAAGAACCCAGAGTGATAGGAAGGACAAAAACTTCAAAATAGATCTGACTGAATGAGTAAGAGACTCCCAAGGTCCGCCTAGATCATCATTATGATCACGTGGACGATTAACAGTGAAGCCCGGCAGTAAACCAATTATTGACCACACTTATCTGAATGCCTGATTTCTTGAACTTGCTGGATGTTCAGTTACTCTGTTGTTACGTCGAAGACAGTCCTACACTAGACACTCGAACACTGGAGATACACACAAGATCCTGGAGAGGTTCTCGGGTACTAAGTCAATCACTTGAGGCACAAACAAGCTTCCGGATAAATGATGGTGAAGGTACAACACCCATAATGTTGTCTGTAGACCAACTGGAAGATTTCCCTAATAGATGACAAAAGTTTGGTTTACAATTGGATGCCCACCACTGGCATGGACATAGGTGACTTCATTGTTGGTGGTTTTGTGGACCGCTGATTCATTGCCTGGGTGGTTTTGTGACCGCTGATTCACTGCCTGCCCTCCAAGGAGATATCATCCTGTATCAAGAAGGAACTCATAATTAGCAGTCATCTCAGGGGTTACATGTCAAGCACAGTTTATTAACACCCACATTAGTAATCAATTAGAGGACAGCTTTCATGATAATGAGACAGCATAAGTCTCTAAATATCATCTCTGTTGTTCAGTCAGTAACAGGGACAAGAGACGAGTACCAGAGTGGAGACAGATAGACTAACATAGAACATCAACTCTCCTCGCCCACCTCTGCAATTGTAGATATACATCCCATCTCTCTCTCTCACATATATATATTTTATACCTCCACAGTCTGCCCACTGCACACCCAGTGTTGTTGTGCTAAAAAAAACATCTGACGTCACAGTGCCTAGCTGGCTGAAGTGTGACCCAGTTAAATATACCCGCTAATCGACACGAACTCTGTCGGCTGGTTAGAAAATAATTAACTTGCTGAGTTTAATATATTTATAATGGTATGAGTCAGGTAGGGCACAAACTATAAGCCTGCGAAGGGAAAGGTTTGATTTCAGGGGCTTGAGTGTCTGGACACCAAGAATGGCTTAGTTCTGTGCGGTCACACAGCTGAATCTTTCCTCCCTGCAGCAGCGGCTAACTTAATAGAGACATATATCATGGTACTCGTAAACTATAATCAACTTACCCAAGCTTAGGAATCCTTCTAAGATTAAACTGGTATTTTTAATGCGCCAAGATTTAATCAGAGAGGTGACATACTTCTGCACACCTAGGAAGTCAGGCAAAGAATGACCCGGCCTGCTCTCGCTTGGCGTCTTTAGAAACAAAAAAGTCTTGTATAAGTACACCAAGGTGTGAAAAGGTTTCCAGGAATTCGCAATATTATTCCAGAAAATATCTATCCCACAGTTGCAAGTTTGAAAATGTAGACTTTTCAAAACAACTAGAGGGTGTAGAAATATCTATTTGACCAGATAGAGGTATATATCAATATGAGGGACTATATACCCACCGGACGGGTTTAAATTTGAAATGTGACCTGCCCGCTAGGGGCGTCAACGTCACGACGAGTTTACTGTGCAGGGTTTGGTTGATTCACTACGTGACATAAGCTTAGCTTCGGGTTTGACAGAAATCCCATTGGCAACCCTTCCATGCTTGGCTGTCCGCGTGTTGCTGCTATAGATCCATTTCTTACATTCAATGCTGGGTGGACATGGGAGCCAAGGTCATTTTTGAAAGAAAATAAAATGCAACCTGACCTGATTCCCAGAAATTAACACACGTGTTGTGTTTGCCCTGTTGTTAACACTGTCACCGACCCATTATAAAAACAGGACGTGTACTACCAATGGCTCAGCTCATGTTTTCTTCTACCATACAGAACGGAAAGTTGGGGGAGGGGCAGTAGAAGATTGAGAGAAAGATAAGAAAGAGAGGGAGCAGGAGGAGGAGAGAAGAAGAAAAAAAGAGACTTAGAAAAAGTCGACACTGAGACATGGGGAAAAGAAAGGAAAGGAAAAAGAAAGAAAGAAGAGGAGAGTTACCAGGGAAAGACGGTAGCAGGAAGGGGGGTGTGGCCATCCCGGTATCATCACTATCCGGCGGGGGGGGGGGGGGGGGGGAGGGGGTGCAACCACTCTGGGTGTAATTACTGTGCGGATATACGACCACCCCGGGTGACATCGCTGTTGGTGGGTGGGGGGGGGGGGGGGGTGGTGTCCGGCATTTGTTAATTAGGTCACGTCAACTGACATTGGCACATTTATATGATCTTTATGTTCGCCTTGCCAGGACACACAAAATGATATGTATTAAGCCAGGCTCGTTGGCAGACAACTGTAAACGTATACGGTTTTAGATGAAAAATAATCAGCCTGCAGACATTTTCATATGTTAAATAGGCGCATATCGTAGTGTATGTAATTAAGACATGCATAAACGGTTAGATCTCACTGTCCCGATTCTAGCAATGTATGGTTGCTAAGGGATTCGTTCAGAAACAAAAAAGTTATTACCGTAAAATGCAAACATTGAGTCATTTCATCTTACTGGGTCGCAGCCGAGAATCCATGTTTTATGCATTGCCATAATAATTCTTCTGTGGTGGTATTCGTCACTAAAATGTTAATATCTCCGCTTAGAATCGACTTACAGGCTTAAATGAGGTACCATTGATTTGTAATTTTAATCTTTATCTAGCTGTTATAATTTCGTAAGTAAACCCTCCCCCCCCCCCCCAAAAAAAAAAACTTTACTACCATCCCTATATATATATATATATATATATATATATATATATATATATATATATATATATATATATATATATTATATATATATATACCGCAGAGACAAAGTGTTAACAAAAAGTTACAACACAAATAATCACCCGAGCAGTGTTTCCACGTTCTGAATTTTATAAAATAAATCAAATAAATGAATAATTCCAACAAAAACGCGGCGTCCGTGGCTAAGGCGTTGCGAGTCCGACTCGTAATACCAAAGTACCGCGATCTAAACTCACTGCGGGCTGCGTGGATTTTTATCGTGGTATGGGACGTCGCAGGTCGACCCAGCCATATCAAATGGATACCAGGATGGCTATCCTGGGAAAGTAAAGACGGCCGGCGTAATGGGTGCTCTTCCCATATGCCCGATGCACCTACAGGCGTATAAACAGATCTTTACTTTTTACTAAAACGCAAAATCGACTACACTCAAAATTGCTGTCTGTTTCACCGTGGCAAACTCAAGGCTACGGCATAATTCTGGACTTTACCGGTTTATAACTGTTGCTTGAAAAAATTCCAATAATCTGTGGATTGCTCAGGTTAAAGAAAAAAAGCTTCCTCGATGTTTACAATTTGTCCAGAATTTAAAATAGGATAGGTAGTGGTTGACATGTCATTTCTTTTTTTCTGACCTGTTGCCTGATTTGTGGCAGCTGTTCATATCGTTTTGTACTGCTTTTACTATCCGTAGTGGAATATGTGCAGCGGCCCTTCTCTCCAGTCGCCGATCATTTTTACCTACACATGCAACATTACAGGTGCATTCAAACTGGTAAATGCAGCTGGATTTGGCGTACGTCGACACTGGTTCTTACTTTGGTGACGTAGGAATTTTGATATTCTTAAATCTGACAACATGGCTGCGTAGAAAGTTTTTGTTTTCTATATGGTCACATATCATTTTCACAGTTTCTTCCAAGGAAACGTTTTGTAAATAATTAGTTTAAATAAATTTCCAAGTATTTTGGGATCAAATGATTGCCCTACTGATTTTAGCAATTGTGTTAGCCATATTGCCAAACGATGTTGAACTAAACCGATCATCGACAGGATAAGCCTTATGGGCATTTAAGTTCTGTGTACTTTTGAAAGACCATATAGCTGAGGTTATTGTGAACCACACCCAGTAAGGATTTTGGCGGTAGCGTCGATGATAAATATATCTATTTAAGTTTAAGTCAGTTACGTATCCTTTACAGGACGTTGCAGAACCAACCCCAACAGCCCCTGGTTTCTCTAGGCAAGTTACATCCAGTAGTTTGCCATTGCTTGCTGGACGGTCGGCTTTCTTGATACCACAGTCGAAACCAACGCAAGGCGCATTGCCCCGCAGCTGGGATCGAACCTGGCATCCCGGCATTACGAAGCGAAGCGTTCGCATCGACTTAGCCACAGAGCCGACAAATATATCTATATCTATATATATAAAAATCAATGTTTGTGTGTTTGTTTCACCCCTATAGACTCGGAAACTACTGAACCGATTTAGCTGAAATTTTCAGGATATGTTTGTTGTGATACCGGATTTTGAACCGTCGTGGTTTGAAATTCAACCTGTCACTATTAGAGAAAGGTGACCACAATGTATGCGATAATATACGCAACTAATATTTATAACTTTAGTGATTTCTAATTATAGCCACGTTACGTGGGATCGATTTACCGTGCATGCGCAGTAATGACGCTCTATCGTCAACATCCGCCCGCAAGGAAAATGTCTATCGGTTATCAAGAAATATATAAAAAGGTAAGAGCATTTATTTAAGTAACATTAGTCAGTATGTACATGTTTTTTGTTTAATTTTAAACCAATGTGGACCACTTCTTAAATCCCGCAATGATAAATGTATACACATTATCATTTTTGGTTAATTTTAAACAAATTTGGACCACTTCTTAAATCCCGCAATGATAAATGTATACACATTAATATTATCATTAACTATTATCGTGCATGTCGTAAGAAACAGACGAGCAACGTGGGGTGAGACTGACTGCAAACCAGTATGTACATGTTTTTTGTTTACTTCAAACAAGTGTGCACCACTTCTTAAATCCCGCATTGATAAATATATACACATTATTATTATTCCCCGTGTGGGTTCAGGGGTCCCATTGTCATTGTGGGGAAGACAATACATGTGTGGACCACTCCTTAAATCCCACAATGATAAATGTATGCACATTATCTGTTGGCTTTTTTATATTGTCTTATATACCGCCTTTTCTTACTATTTGCTGCCCAGTTTCTATGCATTTCCTCTTGAGTCAAAATAGATTGTTATCAGCTCATGCTCATATTTTCATTTATTTCAGCGATACTTCAAGTCAACTTTCATCATGAGGATGAACAAGCTACTGATGATCAGCGCTCATCTACACCTAAAACACGCAAGAGGAGGACATTAATTGCTTCAAAAACAGACGAGCATCGTGAGGTAAGACTGGAAACCATTCGAGTGCGCACTGCTGAAGCCCGTTCATCTCAATCAGACCAGCAACGGAAAGCAAGACTCGAAAACGTTCAAATGCGCACTACTTTATCCAGGCGAACACTGCATGTTGATTTGAATCTTGGTGCATTCCATTACACCAGCAATTATGATTGGTCTTTATCCACTCTCGCTTATTGGCAAAATGGATAAATTGTGCGTACATTGCAGTGCCTTCAAATTTAAGAATGACATGCCGGGTATATGCTGCGCTGGTGGAAAAGTTAAATGGCCAGTATTACATTCACCACCCGAACCATTATCATCATTGGTAGTAGGTGACACAGGCCAGTCGACACATTTCTTGGCAAACATAAGTACATTTGCAAATATGTCAACAAAGGAGGCGATATGGCAGTCTTTGAAGTGGGACATGCAGCTGCATCTATCGATGAAATCAAGCAATATCAGCTGGGGCGCTACATTAGTAGCAATGAAGCGGTATGGCACATTTTCTCATTTCCAATTCATGAATGACATCCAGCAGTTTGTTTATTTGGCAGTGCACCTTGACAGTGGACAGCGCGTGTACTTCACTACAGAGAATGCACATGCACGAGCATTGTTACCACCGCCAACCACGTTAACTGATTTTTCTCATTGTGTAGAGATATGTTTGCAAAGACACTGCTTTACTCTCACCTGCCAATATACTACACATGGAATGCATCAGCTAAAAAGTTTCAACGTTGCAAGCAAGGTCAAGCGGTTGACGGACATCTTAATTTATATTCTACTGATAATTTAGGCCGTGTGTACACTGTTCATCCCAAAAATGCAGATTGCTTTTACTTGCGATTACTTTTAATCAACAAACGGGGACCGACATCCTTCCAGGACTTGAGAACAGTTTATGGTAAAGTATGCGCTACTTAGCGTGAAGGTTGCCAAGAATTAAATCTTCTTGAAAATGATGCACATTGGGACACTTCACTCGCTGATGCTTCAAATACTGCTCGACCACAGCAAATACGCACATTGCAATAATATTAACAACTTGCTTCCCATTCATTCCAAAAGAGCTTTGGGAAAATACAAAGACTACATGAGTGAAGACATCCTGGCGTGAAACGAAGCATGATCAGGACCTTCAATTCACACCGAATGTATATTATGAGGCATTTGTTTGCATTGAGGACATATGTTTGACAATAACTAACAAAGCACTGGTTCAGGTGGGACTGGCTCCACCAGAACAATCTGCAAACAACCTTTTCGATCGTGAGTTGCCATGAATCCGAACATCTAAGACAAATTACCAGGCGGTGTGACAACGTATAAGTCTATCGATACTGTAATGAATCAGGACGAAATTGTTAATTATCCAACTGAGTTCTTAAATTAACTTGATTTGCCAGGCATGCCACCCCACATTTTAACCGTGAAAATTGGCGAGCCCATCATTCTTCTCAGAAACATCAATCCGCCACGTCTTTGCAATGGTACCAGGCTTTCAGTGAAAAAGCTGATGCTCAATATCATCGAAGGTACAATTTTAAATGGGAAATTTAAGGGCGAGAATATACTTTTGCCACGAATCCCAATGATTCCAACAGACATGCCATTTGAATTCAGACGCTTGCAGTTTCCGGTGCGACTCGCCTTTGCAATGACCATAAACAAATCACAGGGACAATCCCTACAAGTGTGTGGACTACATTTGGAACATCCGTGCTTTTCACATGGACAGCTATATGTGGCCTGTTCACGTGTCGGAAAACCATCTGATTTATTTGTGTACGCGCCAGACGGAAGAACAAAGAACATTGTTTACCCGAAAGCACTTCAGTAAATACATTTATACTGTTAAATTACCTGTTTTTTCCTAAATAAATGAAATCGGCACAATGATCCAATATAATTACATTTTGTTAAAGCGATTTTCCTTTCAATTCACTTTCTATTGTAGCAACGCGTGCAGGGTTGTTTACAGCAATTAGCAAATGTGTTCATTTCGTAATTATGGTGTATTTTTCCTTTTTTCATTGCTTTTCACTAGGGTAGTTTTTCCGACTACTTCGATGAGGGAGAAAGTAGTAGGTGAACTGGGGGATGGGTGGTTAAAATAAACTGTTTACTGAGATAGATTTAAGTTACAGTAACTGCCTTACCCACTCAAAGTTTTATTAGCTGTGGTTTAGCTGTTGCTCTGTACATCGCTAGCGTGAAGCGAAGACACATTTCTATGTTCTCTATTTTCTATGTAGCCAAATTACGCCACAGCAACGCGTGGCCGGGTACAGCTAGTATATAAATAAAAATCAATGTTTGCGTGTTTGTTTATGAGCTATAAACTCGGAAACTACTGAACCGATTTAGCCGAAATTTTCTGGATTTGTTTGTTTTGATACCGGATGTTCACCCATCATAGTTTGAAATTCAATCTGTCATTGATAGAGATAGTTTGCGACAATTTAAGCAAAAATATTCAAAACTAATATTTAAATTGTTAGTGACATCTAATTATAGCCACGTTACTTAAAGCGCATGTGCGATCGATTTACAGTGCATGAGCAGAAGTGACGCTCCATCGTCAATATCCGCCCGCAAAATTACAAGGAAAACGGCCATCGGTTTTTAGTTGCGTTATCTAGAAATATCTAAAAAGGTGAGAGCATTTTTTTAAGTAACATTAATCAGTATGCACATGTTTTTGTTTTTGTTTACTTCAAACAAGTGTGCACCACTTCTTAAATCCCGCAATGATATATACACGTTATCATTAATCATTATCTGTTATCTTTCTCATACTCATGGGTACAACTACAGTTTTGGTTGGCTTCCTTCTGTTATTCAAAAGAATTATCTGTTGGCTTTCTCGCATTGTCTTATATAACCGCCTTTTCTTACTATTTGCTGCCCCGTTTCTATGCACTCCCTCTTGAGTCAAAATAGATTGTTATCTCATGCTCATCTTTTCATTTATTTCAGCAATACTTCAAGTCACATTTCATTCAGTGCGTGAGGACGAACAAGCTATTGATGATCAGCGCTCACAAAATGTGCAGTTATGCTTCCCAAACGACAAGCGATTGGTCCATCTACACCTAAAACACGCAAGAGAAGGGTAATAATTGCTTCAGAAACAGACGAGCAATGTGAGGTAAGACTGGAAACCATTCGAGTGCGCACTGCTGAAGCCCGTTCATCTCAATCAAACCAGCAAAGGAAAGCAAGACTAGAAAACGTTCGAGTGCGCATTGCTGAAGCTAGATCGTCTCAGTTAGACAAGCATCGAGAAGCAAGACTGGAAACCATTAGAGTACTCACTGCTCAAGTCGGTTTATCAGAGCAACGGAAAGCAAGACTGGACACCGTTCGAATGAGCACTACTTTATCCAGGCGAACACTGCATGTTGATCTGAATCTTGGTGCATTCCATTACACCACTAATTATGATTACAGTCTTCATCCACGGGTGCTTATTGGCAAAATGGATAAATTGTGCGTACATTGCAGTGCCTTCAAATTTAGAAATGACACGCCGGGTACGTGCTGCGCTGGTGGAAAAGTTAAATTGCCAGTATTACATTCACCACCCGAACCATTATTATCATTGGTAGCAGGTGAAACAGGCCAGTCAACACATTTCTTAACAAACATAAGTACATTTCCAAATATGTCAACAAAGGAGGCGATATGGCAGTCTTTGGAGTGGGAAATGCAGCTGCATCTATCGATGAAATCAAGCAATATCAGCTGGGGCGCTACATTGGTAGCAATGAAAATGTATGGCGCATTTTGTTATTTCCAATTCATGAACGACACATCCAGCAGTTGTTCATTTGGCAGTGCACCTTGAAAATGGACAGCGCGTGTACTTCACTACAGAAAATGCACATGCACGAGCATTGTTACCACCGCCAACCATGTTAACTGATTTTTATCATTGTGTAGAGATGATATGTTTGCAAAGACACTACTTTACTCTGACCTGCCAACATACTACACTTGGAATGCATCAGCTAAAAAGTTTCAACGTTGCAAGCAAGGTCAAGCGGTTGACGGACATCCTAATTTATATTCTGCTGATGTTTTAGGCCGTCTGTACACTGTTCATTCCAAAAATGCAGATTGCTTTTACTTGCGATTACTTTTAATCAACAAACGGGGACCGACATCCTTCCAGGACTTGAGAACAGTTTATGGTAAAGTATGTGCTACTTACCGTGAAGGTTGCCAAGAATTAAATCTTCTTGAAAACGATGCACATTGGGACACTTCACTCGCTGATGCTTCGAATACTGCTCGACCACAGCAAATCCGCACATTATTTGCAATATTATTAACAACTTGCTTTCCATCCAATCCAAAAGAGCTTTGGGGAAAATACAAAGACTACATGAGTGAAGACATCCTACATCGCTGGCGTGACACGGAGCATGATCAGGACCTTCAATTCACACCAAATGTATATAATGAGGCATTGGTTTGCATTGAGGACATATGTTTGGCAATAAATAATAAAGCACTGGTTCAGTTGGGACTGGCTCCACCAGAACAATCTGCAAACAACCTTTTCAATCGTGAGTTGCAACGAGAGACACACTTTGATGTCACCGAATTAGGTACATTTGTTCAAACAAATCTTCCAAACGTGGTTCCAGAACAACGTATAGCATATGAAACAATTATGCATGCCGTTACAAGACAACACGGAGGATTGTATTTCATAGATGCACCCGGAGTCCCAGGCAAGACCTTTCTCATTTCGCTTATTTTGGCATCCATACGGTCACAGAATAATATTGCACTGGCACTCACATCTTCTAGATTTGCTGCAACTCTTTTGGATGGTGGCCGAACAGCGCATTTAGCACTGAAGTCGCCTTTAAATATGCATATCACTGAGAGACCAGCATGCAATATCAACAATGATTCTGCAATGGGTAAAGTACTCAAAGTAAGTCAACTCATTAAATGGGACGAAGTTTTCCCTAATATCACACAGAATTACATAAATCATCAGTGGCTCAGTGAATGTGCTATCTTAATCTAAGACGAATTACCAGGCGAAGTGACAATGTATAAGTCTATCGATACTGTAATGATTCAAGATGAGGTTGTCAATTATCCAACTGAGTTCTTTAATTCGCTTGATTTGCCAGGCATGCAACCCCATGTTTTAACCTTGAAAGTTGGCGTGCCTGTTATTCTTCTCAGAAACATCAATCCGCCACATCTTTGCAGTGGTACCAGGCTTTCAGTGAAAAAGATGGTGCCCAATATCATCGTAAGTACAATTTTACATGAACCTTCAAGGGCCAGGATATACTATTGCAACGCAATTCCAACAGACATGCCATTCAACTTCAGATGCTTGCAGTTTCCGGTGCGACTTGCCTTTGCAATGACCATCAACAAATCACAGGGACAATTAGAACAATTGTGTGGACTACATTTGGAACATCCATGCTTTTCACATGGACAGCCATATGTGGCCTGTTCGTGCGTCGGAAAACCTACTGATTTATTCGTGTACGCAACAGGCGGAAAAACTAAGAACAATTACAATGACATTTTAAATTGCCTGTTTTTTCCTAAGGGTTTGTAATCAGCACAATGAGCCAATATAAATACTACATACTGTTATATCGACTTTCCTTTCAATTGAACTTCTATTAGAGGCGTAGCAACACGCCCTGGGTACAGTTTACCATAGCATTCATTTCGTAATTATTGTGTATTTTTCTTGTTTTCATTGCTTTTCACTTGGGTAATTTTTCCTACTTCGATGTACGAAGCAAGATTTCTATTTTCTTTCTTTTAAATTTAGCCAAACTATGCCACAGCAACGCGTGGCCGGGTACAGCTAGTTTTCAACACAAATTTCTGCTCGATTCCAAAGTAAATAAACTAAACACTAATAAAGCGAAAATATTAATAGAAATTAAATCACTCTTGGAAGAAAAACATATCAGTGAAGCTACAGCTAGGAAATCGTCTTATTTCGACCACCAACTCCCCACCCCCCCCCCCCCACAATCTGATTTCATAAAACCTCTAATTAATCCCCTTTTAAGTCATGCGTGTTACAAGTCAGTGGGTCTTTTTATTTTCTCCCCAAATATTTTTTTTTAATATCCAGAAACCATGGGTTCTTAACCCTTTGGCTCGGTACTATGGATATCGCAACCCTTCGGCCTTGATTCCATAATACCGTAAATCTGGAAGAAATGTGGCTTTTCAGCCTACCCCTGGGTGTGAACCCGGACCACAAGGAGTTCGTCACCCGGTCACCGCGAAATCAAGTTTAGCCAACTACGCTAGCGAGCAGGGCCTCCCAATATATAAGAACAAGAACCCTAACCAGCAAGTCGTGCCTTATTTATATGCACGAAATGTTGACAACAATTATACCTTCACAGTAGAGTGTGTTGAACAATGCACAGTCGCATGTCCTGGAACAGTTCTGTCCGTGTGTGAACGGAGGGCAAGCTAAGAAAAAGAAGAAGAAAAACAATACAAGCTAGTCTATAAACAGACAACAATGGAAGACTTCACTAGCATGGGCATGTTAAATTCAAGAGATGGTGTAACACACATACCAAGCATATGCCCATTTTTCGCCTGAGTAGTTTACAGCTGTGCCCATATTAGCACTGCATTTAAAAAAAAAAACGTTTTCCCTCTTGATGATTAGAATCTGTAGGATTAACATCTCAACAGTGAGAATCAAACTGTAAGTAAAGGGGCTCCTTTCCACTTCTTTATGTGTATTAGAGAAACATGACTAGACCTATATTTCATAGACTTATACGGCACTTTGGGGAAAAGGGGTGGGGGGTAATGTGGTCAGCATCCAACTGGTCAGCTCTTCTTCCCAGGACTGCACCTAGTACCCATTCAAGGCTGGGTCGACTTGGTGGTCAAGGTCATTTCTTGTTAAATCTCCGGCTCCGTCATGACGTGAACTCACGGCTTTCCAAACCCGCAGGCGACCGTCTAGCCGCTATACCACGGAAGCTCCCGCATCAAACATATGAGAAACCAGAAGTCACAGCTGAAATTGCTTAAAACCGTATAGCACTTTTACACTGGGGCACCACAGTCGGTTAGGAAATAATCTGTAGTTTAATTTAGGGATGGGGGTGGGGGTGGGTGGGTGGGGGGTGTTTGGGAGGGGAGAGAGAGAGAGAGAGAGAGAGAGAGAGAGAGAGAGAGAGAGAGAGAGAGAGAGAGAGAGAGAGAGAGAGATGACTAAGGTGACTATATTCAATCCGCAGAACTTATGCTGCACGAGTGCCTCTTACATAGTACATTAGTTAGGAAATAATGGCCTAGTAAGTCACCAACTTACTCAAACTTATACTATAAAAAGAGGAACCCTAAATAAGGGTAAACTTTATCAAAAGTACTCCACTGTCCGTATAAATCAGAGATACAATCACACAGAGGAGCATGTTGTGTTTTAGAGCCTTTGGTAAGGTTGATAATGTCTTTACACCCCATCGGCGCTAAATTAGTGACATGACCAACATCACGCCAATTGTCTTTGCTGCCACGACATTTCCTGGTACACGCTTTATGGTGTGCTTTTCTGGCAAATAGCATTTTCTTTCTAAATGTCCACTCTTTTGCGTATTGGAACCCAATAACAGAGACAGAGGACATGCCATGGTACTAGGAATCTGTGTACCTCTTTGCTATTATAGTGAATATAACTGAAATTCTATACATTCACAGATACGGTGGGTGCTGAAAGATATATATCCCTGAGTAGAAACACAAGGGACTTTTAATCAGGTTAAAAGGGGTACTTGAAAGGATGTGGATTCTTCGTTGGCTACTGTGCCGAGTTTGTCTGCTAGTGTCCCGAGTGCAATGATTTCAGTTCTTGATCTGGAAATTAATTCATTTATCATAATAAATATCATATACATAGGAAGTAAATTTTGACAGACATCCAGCAACATGCACTGCTCTGTAAATGATGTCAAAATAACGTGTTTGGAGCACTGAGAAACATTGCAGCACTGATAAACACTATAGTACTGATAAACATTGCGGCACTGACAAATTTAGCAACGCTGACAAACATTGCGGCACTGAAAACACTGCAGCACTGACAAACATCTCACCCCTGACAAAATTGCAGCACTACAAACATTCCAGCACTGACAAACATCTCAGCCCTGATAAAAATCTCAGCACTGACAAACACAGCAGCACTGACAAAGATTGCAGCACAGACAAACATTTGTTCACTATCAATCACGGATACGATCACTCACGGGCGCAGTAGTCAGCATCAGACAATATAAAGCCATCACGACAAACACAGGTATAAGAACCGACCCCTTGACTGCAGTACATTTCCATTCCTGTGCAGGGCCTGGTAGAGTAACAACAGTGTCGGTTTTTTTTTTGTTTACAAAGTGAAATTAAATTCAGTACATGAAGTCGCTTTAGGCGACCGGCTCACCTTTTGGTTGGCCGGTAGACGACTTCGTCATTTTCTTAGGAAAGTATTTGAGTCTGTCTCCTTTGATCGCAACAACACTGCAAGAATCCTTTTCACGGCTACTACTAGGTGGTGAGAAATGCTGGGCTATTTTATACAGCACACATTGACTAGTCACAATTATAACTTACAGCTCCTCTCCGTGGGATGCTGGTTGCACGTGACGATGTATATATATATATTTTTTCTTTTGGGCAAAGCAAGCCAAGCCAAGTCGCCATGGTGTAGTCACTGTACTTTAGCTCTTGGTGGAGCTGGACATATGTTAAAACAATTTTACTGGCCCTCAGGGCAGCAGGTAAAAGTCCTAGAAGGTAAAGGTATCCGGGGAGATGTAGACCACATTACCCACCGAGTGTTGTCTGGCCTATAAGATATAGCACTGTATACACAGTACGCATGAAGGCTTCAGAATCTGGGAAAAGGGAGGGGGTGGTGCTCCAAGGCTCTTTTAATCATCTCTAAACTGAGGCTGGCAGGAAAGGGAGAGTGGGAGTTTAACCTATAAGTGTGTAGGGGTATTAAGATGACTAAATATCTGTTTTTGTATTTTACATTAATTCAGTTGTACTATTATATTTATTTGCTAATTAAAACATAAATAAAAATAATAACAATGTGTTGATTGGCAAATGTATGCTGGAAATAATATGATATGCATAAATAATTGTAAAGAAAATTACTCTAAGCCCACTAAAAAATTATTATGGTGAAAAGTTTTAGGCACCCCCTCCCCCACCCCCCTTTTTTTCTCCCACCCAGGCACGGGCCAGATTTTATACAGGAGGGATCGAGGGCCTGAGTTCCCACCCTAAGCACTGCCTAGAAAATGTGTAAGATGGAGGAGGGATGGGTCAGCATGTTGTTTAGGTCTAAAAAAAAAGTTTGGAGGAGAAAAAACAAGTTTCTACAGTATATTTTTTTTACACGTTTACTGATACGCTGCTCCCCTATGTTCTTTGCTGTTAGTGACGTCATTACAGACCATTAATGTACCATGGTAACGTTGAGACACTACATTGCAGGTATTCCGTTTGTGTGTTGATTATTTTGAGTCCTAATGGAATTTGAACTTCGAGTTGCTTCTGTGAGGTGATTGTTCCTGATATGTGGTCTTTGTCGCTCATGTTAATGATAATTTTACTCCTAAAATAGCTTCACTACTACTACTACTACTACTACTACTACTACTACTACTACTACTACTACTACTACTACCACTACTACCACTACTACCACTACTACTACTACTACTACTACTACTACCACTACTACCACTACTACTACTACTACTACTACTACTACTACTACTACTACTACCACTACTACCACTACTACTACTACTACTACTACTACTACTACTACTACTACTACTACTACTACTACTACTACTACTACTACTACTACTACTACTACTACTACTACTACTACTACTACTACTACTACTACTACTACTACTACTACTACTACTACTACTACTACTACTACTACTACTACTACTACTACTACTACTACTACTACTACCACTACTACTACTACTACTACTACTACTACTACTACTACTACTACTACTACTACTACTACTACTACTACTACTACTACTACTACTACTACTACTACTACTACTACTACTACTACTACTACTACTACTACTACTACTACTACTACTACTACTACTACTACTACTACCACTACTACTACTACTACCACTACTACTACTACTAGTTCTACTACTACAACGACATGTCCTTACATCAGACCATGCCGTTTCTGTTCAGATCACGGACGCCGCAGCCTTCTCAGTGTGTCCATGCTTATCGTACCTAGCAGGAGGCTATTGGCGTGCATTCTTTCTGTGTCCCACAAGGGGTTTTTGTATGCTTGTCCTTAAAGTGAACGGAAGTGAAATAACATACAGACTTACCTTGTCTGTCCCTATTTCGTCCTCCACCATCCACCGAAGGCACAGTCAATTTGCAGATACTGTCATATCGTTATCCCGGTGTGTCCCGTTGTGTACTGTCAATATAGTTACTTGAAGCGGGGCTTCTTAAATCATCCCATTCTAGTCGGATCTTCTTAATTAAGCATGCTTGTTATAGAGTAGGGATCACTCCAGCCGTACAAATTAAAAGGACCCGAGTGCTGTTTAAAATAATACTGCATAAATACTCCACAGGGATCACAAATGAAAGCCCCTGTAAGATGGAACCCTTTCCCAATGAACGCAGACGCCGAGCTCTGGAAAAAAAAAAAACCCAGGGCGTGCAGATATTTGGAAATTTGAGGTAAGCGCTGTGATTGAGAGCCAGAAATATGCCACTGTTAAATTCGTTTGCAAAAAAAAAAAAAAAAACACCGTCCTCGGTACCTGGAGGCTACTGACGCGGGGATATCGCGAGTAGTTACTGTTTTGTACGTGGCACAAGACAACAAGCTGGAATTATTTCAAAAATGTCGTCTGGCACCTATTTTCATGACTAATTTTATATAACACCTCGAGTAATTAGGAGAGGTCAGGGTAATAGAAAGTTCTATGTATAGCAACTGGACGCCCTTGAAAGAGAGTTCAATTCGATCAGAAATCGCTCTGAAACTGCACCCAGGACGGTAACACGATCATCGATGGACAGAATGAGGCACAGAAACATGAAGAAAGTGGCTAGCAGTTCGTAATGGCGTTCTAATCAGGAACGCCCAACGAATAGTAAGAGCTGAAGGAAGATGACTAACATCTACTATAGCAAATATGGCATGCTTGAAGCAACATACTAGGTGGGACGGACACACATTTTTTCATCATTAATTCTGCTTCGTGGTAAAGAAGCTTTAAGCACTATGTTTAGCCTTGTATGAAAACAGTGTTAAGCTGTTTATTTCGTGGATTATTCATTCATTTTGGATTGAAGTGGATGTTATTTATAACCAGATTATCATTGAGGTTATGCGGACGGGACCAAGGAGTCTATGTACTTTATTTTGTCACGCTGTTGAATGTGCCGTCTGCCTGAGGCTTTACAAGTAAACAGATTGACCCATCCTACAGTCGCAGCCTAATGTCGGTGTGATGTTCAGTCGTTTAGAGATGATTTTGTGGTGATGAGTAAGAGGCTATTCGGACACATAGTTGATGGTCGTTAGACGTAGCCGTGATGAACCGGCGGTTATCCAGGCAGAGACCCTGTCATATGCTCACAGAGTCTGCCAATATCCATGCGGGAGTAGCTGTATGTTCTTCCAGCCACGCAAGTGCCTATGCGACAGTTGCTGCCTTTATTGTCATACCAGAAGTAGTTAAACTCAGTTCCTGACTTTCTTTCTCTACTGTTCCCCCATTCACCCACGCTGTGTATATCCACATATACCGTACCATACGAATCATGCAGCCATGATAACGTCACCCGATAGAGTGTACATGGGGATGAGGGTTCCATTTTCAGCATCACAGGCTGTTTGACTCCATTATCTGCACTCATTGTCTGCCCACCTTTTTCAGCATCACCGGTTGTCGATTCAATTCTCTGCACTGTCTGTCCACATTTTTAATCATCACCGACTGTCGACTCCATTCTCTACGTTCACTATCTGCCCAGCTTTTTCAGCATCACCGGTTGTCGACTCCATTCTCTGCACTCACTATCTGCCCAGGTATTTCAGCATCACCGGTTGTCGACTCAATTTTCTGCACTGTCTGCCCAGCTTTTTCACCATCACCGGCGGTCGACTCCATTCTCCGCCTAGATTTTTTAGCCTCATCGGCTGTTTGACTCCATTCTCTGCTCTATCTGCACAATGTGATTATTACTGTAATCTGATCCTGCATTCTTTCTGGTGCTTCTATCCATTCAATACGGAGCCTCACATGTTCAACTGGAAATTTTGGCTAATGGTATCACCTAATTGCGCTATTCATGATTCCCCTAGCCCCCCCCCCCCCCCCTTTTCTCTTCTATGTTATGCGCAAAAGGTGTTTTATGTCACCATCAACACCCAGGTGCGCCCTTGATCTGGCAGGTCGAGGCTGTGACGCATTAATACGATTACAGTAAAATATTATTTACACATATTCCAAGAGACTGAAAATCGAGATTGTGCTTTAAAAATGTGTGCTAACAGGGGACTAAAAGTAAAAATGCTGCGATCGAAATTGTGTTCTCAAGCGAGTTCGTGTTAATAAGGGCTTACTGTGGCTTTACTACTACTACTACTACTACTACTACTACTACTACTACTACTACTACTACTACTACTACTACTACTACTACTACTACTACTACTACTACTACTACTACTACTGCTGCTGCTACTACTACTACTACTACAACTACTACTACTACTACTACTACTACTACTACTACTACTACTACTACTACTACTACTACTGCTGCTGCTGCTACAACTGCTGCTGCAGTTGCTGTTACTACTACTACCACTACTACTAAGCTTGCTGCAGTTATACTCTCAATGTGTACTTACGGATCTGGAGATTCACAGATGTTCTTGATAATATCACAACGTCGTCCAACATAGCCGACCTTACAAACACATGCTCCACTTTCGCTATTACATTCTGAGGTTCCCTCCCAGGAACAGAGACAATATGAGAGGCAGTTTTCTCCATATCGTCTTTCTGGGCACTCTGAAAGATTTTACAGTTTTTTTTTTTTTTTTTTTTTTTTGGGGGGGGGGGGGGGGGGGGGAGGGGGTGGGTTTCCCCAAGCATTTGGAGCCAAAAGAAAAAGAAATTACTTGTCATGTCAGCTGTATGTTTTAATGCATAAATAAATGCTTTAACAAGTGGCAAGCATATACAGCCTTAACAACAGCAATACTTTTAATTTCTGGCACGTTTTTCATATCATGTCATTGAGTTGCCCACACCCGCAAACACAATGCCAATCGTATACATATCACATTAGAGGATTTAACAAACCACAAAATGTAATGTTACTGGTAGGGAGTAAAATATTTGGTTCTCCTGGACTTTGAAACTTTGTCTTTTCTTTATTGTCCTATTAAAAGGCAGTTATCAGGCTGCTTTGTGGTTACCCTAAACGGTAATATCTGCGTCTTCTGGTCTAACACATTAGCACTCAGCAATTTTAGAATTCGTCCATTTCAGCGTCATATGTTGTATTGTCAGTATTATTTTAATTCCTAAAATGAGACCCAAAACAAACAAGGTAATATCTGAAAATGCTATCTAATGAGCTTCTAAACAAAGTTTTGGCGCAGATGCAAACTGTGCTGGGTATGGCACAACAGATCTTGTCTGCCCTTTAAATACCAGGTATAATTCTTAGGCATTGCATGTAAAAGATAGTTAGCCTTTTCTCCTGGTGCCATTAAGCTGACAAAGTTTCACCACCATAAAGCAGAGTGCTGATAACACAAGTCTGGGAGACACTAGTTTTTGTTTTAATTATGAGCTTTCTGTTCTCGAAAACTCTTTTTGTTTCTTGGTCAAGCGATAGTTTGTCATTCACTGTTGATTCCAGATAGGTAAAATAGTCAATCTCTGACAGACTCGATAGTTTGTCATTCACTGTTGATTTCAGATAGGTAAAATAGTCAATCTCTGACAGACTCATCCTATTGCAGATGTGTTACCTGTAGGCCAGCAATATATATGTTCTTCTTACATCACAATGTTTTCCAGGTGAGTAGGAAACAAATACACATGGTCCTGATGTTCCAAGAGGCAAGCCGAAGCTTGAAGTTATGTTTCTTTATATTGCAATGGTGCACTGAATTTTACAGTCTGCATTCGGATTTTGTCCTAGCTCCAAGCACCTACTGAAGCACACAGGTTGTCACATGTCAACACCTTACTGGCTGCTGGCTGCCCAGCATGAGGCTGGTTCCAGCTGTTCGGTGACCTTCGAAAATGTCTCCAACCCGCAGAGGCAACTCGTGGCGCCTTCGTCTACGCCAATTGACAAGGACTTATAACAAGTAACTGCTGCTTCTCGATTTGTTTCCGAGACCAATAAAAGTCAGGGATGAAGTTCCACCTCTATTTAGCACAAAGCCTAGGCAGCATTGTAAAGACCATGTGTTGCCCATGCATCTGTCTTTCTGTCTCTCCTCTCTCTCTCTCTCTCTCTCTCTCTCTCTCTCTCTCTCTCTCTCTCTCTCTCTCTCTCTCTCTCTCCTCCCCCCCCCCCCCCCCCCGACCTGCTTTGTTTACTTCAAAGGAAATTTAATACCTGTGCCTTTGAAACAAAGGGCGCTGCAGAAACTGCCGGATCAAAGGAGCCGTGCTCTATCTGGCGCCTGTGGAGGTTTCCTGTTAGACCAGCTGCCAGGCCAAGGCTAAGGGTCTGGTTTTCAGTTGCATTTCCTCTTCCTAGGATAAGGCTAGTACCCGCCTCAGTGCGCTCCTCCACCCGAAGCAACTGGCACAGTTTTTTGGATGTCAGGTTTGGATACGCCGCCTAACATTCGCCGTTAACAGAAGACAGGTGGTACCAGCTACTGCAATACGGTAGCTCTGTCACTAGAAACAGGACTGGGGTCTAAAACGTTCACTGACCTTCTCGTCTTTCCAGACGACTGTGTTATACTGTCTTATAGAAAGGCATACGAATCATGATCAGTTAAGGCCAGAGATTAAATTTATCATCTCCAGAGCACAAACCTAGTCAATATTAGGTAAAGCTCATGCAGCATGATCCCTAGCTCAGCCTGCCTGGTTTAATCAAAGGTGATACTAATATGGTGGGAACACAGCATGCTGATGAAGAAGTCGATTTAGAAGAGCATCTCCCTGACCGCCTGTCGCAGCTTCCCTCAAAGACCAGCTGCCAGCCTAGGGCTTTGGGCCCGCTCTGCCCAAACATACCATTTTTAGTTTATATTTCCTTATCCTAGCATAATTAAGGTTAGTCTCCTCCCATAAGCACTTCTCCATCCGTAGTCGTTGTCACAATGTGGAATGACAGGTTTGGTGACGCCGTCCACCATTTTGTGATAACAGAGACAATAATATTTCAGAGCAAAAACAGCAATTCTCATTTGAACTGAACAGACTCGCAGTATTCAGTTTTAACTAAATACAAAGCTGTCATATTCACGTACATAAAATTATTTTTTTCAAGCCATCTCACGCTTAGAGCGTTTCCCCTTGAAACGGGGGGCATCAACTATGCACACACACACACACACACACACACACACACACACACACACACACACACACACAAACACAAACACAAACACACACAATCAGAATGCTGCCCACAAGAAGAAAACTAGTCCATTAGTGATATCCAGCCTACAATAGATCCATGGAAATCTAAAGGCAGAACTTACGAATGCTAAGGAAACACCGCACAGCCGCCATTTGTTTCAGTGCTTTGAAACACTAAAAACGCTATTAAAACAATCAATGAAGCTGAGTTGGAGAAAATACTTCAAAAATTGCAGACCCGAGCATGTTGTAATACGAGAAAAGAAAAACGCTACTAAACAGTTATAAAATTATGTTTGTACAATTACAGAAGTTACATTTTAGTACAAGGAACAGACAAGCAAACGTAGTAACAACTTGCAATATTTCTAAAAAGAGGACAATTACAAATCAAAGAGATAAATATTATGTTGGCTTGGCAACCTGCAAGGACGGCACAATAACATCCCACTATTCACTATTCTACTGACCGTGTACGATAGCAAATGGTGACCACCTATGATTTTCAGTATGGCACATGATGTTAATGATATTTCCAGGGGTGGGGTGAGCGGGCAAGAAAGGGGGAGGGGGGCAAGTAGCGGAGAAATGGGAGTGTGTAAGGGGGAGTTGGGCCAGAAATTTTTTGTTGATGAAAAGTAGAGCGAAGGCATGTATCACAATCCTGGAACATAGGGAAAACATAAGATAGTACACAGTTTGTTTGTTTTAAACAGCCTTGATTTGTTACCCTACTCGGTATTAATATCGCAACCTTTTCGGCATTCCATTGAAATAGTAGATCGGGAAAAATGTGGGCTTTCCCTGCCTACCCCCCGGGATTGAACACAATCCAAGGAACACCGGGTCTCCGCGAAAACATAAGATAGTACCGGGCATAGTACACAGTATAATATACATTGGTGTATTTACACCAGAGGTCTCCAGCCTTGGGGACGTGGCGCCCCCTGGGGAGCTTAATGAAATTCAGTTAGAGGCATCAAATAAGTATAAAAATGAGTGCATTTGCATTTGTATTAATCCGTTTTATTGGCACTATTTTTAGCTTCATTATAAATAAAATATGTCTTCAACTATTTAAAAAAAAAAAAGTAAAGACGCTTTTTGTTTTCATGAGCGTGTGGTACACCTAACGTTAAGAAAAAAAAATAATATGATAAATTGCGCATTTAAGTATAAATTACAAACACAACCCCTCACATTTTTTAATGCTGGGGTGTCGGGAGAGAGAAAGGGGGGGGGGGGGGTACCACTGATCTGTACTGATAAAGTATGCTTATTTAATACACTCATTTGGCTTTATTTCAACAACCATTTTATCATCATACCGCCCATATAATAACAAGCAGGTAAAGGACATTTTTTTTTCACGCCTTATGGCGTTTCGAGCAAATATACCTATTTTTTACAGACCAATCAGCACTTAGTAGGTATGCGGCCACAATCATACTGGTCGCATTTACTTTCCAGGACTTGTACCGGGTACCCACTCAAGGTTGGGTCGACCTGGGAGACAAGGTCATTTTTTGAAAAAAAAGGTCTAGCTCTGACAGGATACAAAACCCAGAACCTTCTGATCCTGAGGCGAGCCTCTAGCTGCTACACCACGGCGACTCTCATACAGTTCATATAGCTATCTAAAACTTTTGGCGTATGTTTTTCTTTAGATAGTGTTATAATTTGATAAAGGATGTACTGGAACCACGAGTCGTGGCAACAGTAATATATATATAAGTAGCAAAGAGACAATGTAATACTGATTGGCACTCGTAGAAAGAAGTAGAAAGACAGAAGGACACACAAGACAAAAATAATTGTAAGCTATAGTTACCGTGCCAGAAATCAAACCTGTCACCTCCAAATAGCGTGTGTGCCTCGCTATAGAAACAGGCGTACTAAGAACACAACCAACTAAGCACACCCAAAAGAAAGGCGTCTACGTTGGCATATATATTGTACAACTTGAAGTCCACAACTATGGAATACGGACTGCCGGGGTGACGCAGTTTGTATGGAAGTCGTGTGAGTAGTTGTGGATGACCGGTTATTTTTATGTGGCAATAGTAATTGACTAGCATGAAAAGTTCGCGACAGAAATGTTTTTTGTAAATAAAGCCATTGAATTTCATAATCGTTGTTCCCACCACATGAGCCTTGCATGTTTCATCTCATGCGGTCAGCTCTTCATCTGTAGGTAAGTCTTGTCTTTGTAATTGTATTCCTAAAATTTCCACTTCACACAACACGGTCCTTGCCATACAGTACCCATGAATCAATGTAAATAACTGTATCATTCTTATCCTGCTTGCACACATCTTTATATCGTAGTAGAGACTGGTCCGAAACTTTCCAATCATATCTGAAACTACTGAGTATAAATGGTCCCGATACCTTCTACTCAAGTCTGAAAGTACTGAGTATAAATGGCCCCAATACCTTCTACTCCAATGGGAAATTACTGATTACAAAAAGCCTCGATACATTCTACTCAAGTAGGAAACTACTGAGTATAAATGGCTCCGATACCATCTACGCAAGTGGGAACTACTCAGCATATAATTTCTCACTAAGACAAAACATAAGCATGGAAATGTCTGGGTAATAAGGCAGCATCCTTTTGAACGTTTAGCTAATTTAAAATGCAGCAAAGTGCTTGTCTGTTTAATACTGTCTCTCCATACCGTGTGGATTCCTGGGCACCTTTGTATGGAAAATAATCAATAGATCAACAACCCTTTAACAAGCATGTCATGAAAGCCCATTAACTAGGGATGGGAGGGGGTGTTCCGTGGAAGTCAGAGTGTACATGTCTTAGAGGCTAAGAACCAACAGTCAGCATACAAATTAGCGCTATACGTAAAAAAGATGTGCAGCTACAACACTTAGGACGAGAACAAGACTAAAGTCAGAAAATGGACGAACAACCGAGGTTTGTCGCAGGATGAACGCTAACAAGAAAACTGATAAGGTCAGTGTTCTGCTCAACTGCTGGAGCTAAAAAATCAAGTTCTGTTTTTTCCATTCCTTTTTATTCTTCAGATAATCTTTCTAGTTTTTACTAAAAGTTCGTGCCTATTCCTTCTCCTAACATGTCCAAAAAAAAAAAATATTGAGGCTATCCTCCGAATAACGGTCCCAAATTATCGAGGCGCGGAGTGGGGCTAAACTAGATGGCTGGAACTCATGAGCAAATAAAATGAAGGAAGCGGCAGCTGTTGCTATGACGCGGGAGATACTCTCAGCCGTGGCGGTAGTCACAAGTTCGCAATTTAGGTCGCCGGAAGTGCGTAATTTACATGTGACTGAGGCCCTGTTAGGGTATATTTTCGGTTTCGATAATTTGGGACCGACATTCGGAGGATAGTCAACATTGACTGTCTACGTTTAACTTTTCGACACCAGTTCATGACTTCCTCTGTCTCGAAGAAAATGACCTGGTTTGTTCTGTCTATCATTCTATTGTAGTTTCCAACTTTGTTTTTAAAGCCACAAACCCGCTTCCAGTAGGAATTGGTTATTGTTACTGTTTTCAAAAATTTTTCGAAGCAATTGTCAAAGGTATTTTACGTGCATGTTTTTCACGCTTTTTTTCACAACAGTTAAGTAAGTAAACAGCCACGAACAGTGGAACGGATATATTACAGAACACATAATCATACTCTTCGGTTAAAAAACCTTCATTAGTATATATATATAGATCAGTAAAAGTGATAAAACTAGAGTTTGAAACTACGAAAAGTTACACTTAAAGCCTTGAAGACATAACACGCACTGCATAATAATCAAACTGTATTATAGTGTAGCTTAATGAAAGTGTGTATGTGCAAATGTATGCTAGTATATGTATGTGTGGACTCATAACGGTTTTCTAGTTTCATCGCAAATTACGACACACATTGCACTGGAATTTGTCTAAAACTACACCTCAAATTAAATTTTGTTGGTTGAGTAGGTAGTAAATTTAAGCTAAACATATACTATACAGTATATCTACAAACCGTTTCCTTGCTGTATCTCCCATTTAACAGATTCATGTATGGAAACGTGCCTGCATAATAAATTAGCATCAACGCATCGATGTACATTTACAATGAAAAGATACATGAAATACACAACTAAATCACAGACAGTTAACACTAAAAATACGTTATACGTGTACAGCAACACTGCTGAACGGTGCGCTGGGTGTAATTCGATAAATGATGCCCCACTGAATGCACGTCGATATTCGCTGTCTTGAACCAGCTCATGACTTTTGTGTATTTCACTTGTGTTTGAAAAAGGCTGCCTGGCCGAAACGTTACGTTGTGTTCTTTTGTGCACGTTTTCCTCTTTCCCACTTTGTTGAGCTTTTTAGTCAAATTTTTCTGGAATTCATTGTATTAGCATGGGCAGCGCGACGTGAAAACCAAGAGCTCACAGTCCCTGTAGCAACAAATGTGGAACCGTTATTCCACTAAACTTGATGCAGTGTTAAGAATAGCATGCATTTGTTAATCCACTCAGCGGTCCGTAAAGTTTGGCTACTATCGGTATATCATGAGTGCTGCCATCACTTCCAAATTATCTCTGATTTGATTTGATTTTATTTGATTCAAGAACCGACATCACAGCACCCGGGGCATTCCCATAAGCGCTCCGTCTCCATCTTCAGCAGCCAGCGAAGAGTTCCGATACTAATGGTGCCAGTAGCTTTCTGATTAAATGTTCGTCTTGCCTTTCCTCAGAACCTCTAGTCACCCCCAACTGCATCACTCTCACCAAACTGTGGTGATCCATCTGCTCCTCCGCATTGTACACGCTCTCCCACAAGGCACTAACCACGCCTGCCCTATCATGTAGCAGTATTCCACCAAGTTGTGCAGAGCCAGCCAGTCTGTCCGCCTTTTCATTTGCCAACACACCGGCGTCACCCGATGAAAAAATCCAGACAATACTCCTCACTCGTGTCCTCCGCAGCGAAGCATGCCACTCTGCACGAAGCATACCTGTTCTGATCTTCATCAGCATGCTTTCTGAATCAGTTACAATAGCAATGTGTGTGTGTGTCGTGTTCTCTAGCCAGCGGAAAGCTGCAGTGACCGCCTCCACCTCCATTCTTAAGCTGAATGTTGTGGTATCATATGCTAGGCTCTGCTGCACCAAACGTCGACCATTAACTTTTGCTAAAAAGCCCCAAGCACTTCTTTTGCCTCTTGACACTGAACCGTCTGTGTAAATGATCAAATCCTCTGAGAGAGCATTATCTTGAATTAATTGCTGAATTTCCACCTCTGTATCACCTGCTGGCCAAACTCTGCATTCCCGGTTCAGCGTGATTATGACTCTATACAAGTCTGACTAGCTCAGGTGGCACTTTGACCCACTCCTCTCCTCGCCTAATGTTCCCAAGGATCAAACCTGTCTGATTGTGTCTTCTGCCTGAGCCATCCATGACCTCCCTCTTATCAGCCGCTGACCCTTAACTGCACCCAGAGCTTCATGCTGAGGGTGGTCTGTTTCTGCAGCTACCCTGAGATATGACTTCGCCTGCATCACATTGTGCCTACCTGCCACCGTCGGATGTATCTTTTACACACCACTGGGGTGTCTCTGGTGCACCCCAGAATGACCCGCATAGCCGCGTTCTGTATGCGCTCTAGTTTGTCCATCTGACTCTTTGAGACGGTAAGCAGTCCCAGGCCCTAATCCACCACTGACAGGATCAGGTGCTGATATAGTGTGAAAAGCACTCTCTGCTCTATGTCAATTGCAGCCATAGTCTTAAGTGCACTAAGTCCTTTTTGGCATCTCGTCACAACACTCTCCACATGGTCCTTAAATGACAGGCTCCTGTCAAATGTAATTCCCAGATACTTCAGTTTGCTCTCTCTGTTGACGTCTCTACCATCTATCGTTTTACTTGGGACATTAGTTTTAAAGATTCTGTTGTCCAGAGAACCAAATTATCTCTGTACTTTATCTACAAGGGCGGTTTGCTCGGATACCCATGATAATGCTCTAGAAGAAGCTGCTATTTCCATGGTCATGCTTGACGTGGTTGTCTGATAAGAGCCGCTGTCCTCCAGTATTGTTTTTCCCCTTCTTTGACGCTCTATATGCCCATGCTGACCTTGGTCCGCTCTTCTCGGATCTATCTGTGTAGATAATAACATCTTGTGGGTCTGAATACTGATCTGTTAGTTTCTTTACCTCTGTGTCTCAATAGCGGCAGGATTTTGATCCCTGCATTATCTTCCGAGTGTGATAAAAACCATGCCATGCATGTCTGTTGGTGTATTCGTCCATTCTTCTCCGTGACTGATCATGTCTAGGTTACATACCTGCTGGATTAAATCCTTCGCCTTTGCCATCCACGAGCGATCTTTTTTGAGACACATTCTTTTGTGCCGTGTATAGTTTTGAGCAGTTGGTGGTTCACGTATCTGTCGATACCCTCACTGCCGCCTTGACCTGTCGACTTTGTATCTGCTTGTCATCGTCGGCAAACCCAGGACATAACGCATGACTTTGCAGGAGGTGTCTTTTGTGCAGCCGACTATGAGTATCTTGGCCTTATTTTGTACTCGTTCCAGTCTTTTGTAGCTGGGTTTTTCTGACAGTAAGAAGGCCAAGACTATAGTCAATTATGCTTAATACAAGCCCTTAATAGAGAAGGAAAAGTAGGCGTTGTTCAGTATCAGCTGCTTCTAGCATCTCCAGACAGCAAAAACACTGATAAGAGCTATAAACAAAGAGACTTGGTTGAACAGATGGGCAATGGGAGACACTGGAAGAGAGGTTTATAGACATATGTCTGGCCCTGATCCTAATGACAGCATTAACCATCTAACAAGAAGGGACCAGGCCACCATCTTCAGACTTAGAACGCAACATACTCCACTCAATGGAAACCTAAACAGAATACAGCCACAACACTCCCCAGAGTGCCAGCTATGTAACTACCCCTACGAAACTGTTGAACACCATCTCTTTGAGTGCCAAAAACTCAGTGAGACAAGAAGAACGCTACTTCCTCCGAGACCAGACAAGTTTAACAGTTTGTACGGAGGAAAAGAACAGCTTGTGAAAACATGCAAATTCCACTACATGGCATTGGGCCAAATGGCGAAAGCTCATGCGCCGCTGGATCGATAACAACAACAACAACTAGTACCTTGAGTGTTGTCAGACCTTTCCTGGCTGTAATGATGACGTTGTCCACGTGGCATTTGTATGACAAGCATCTGTCAAATGTCACGCTATGGTATTTCATGGTGTTCTTTTACTTGATGTCTACGCCACGCATGCACACGACTGGCGGTAGTGTGCTAACGATATAGGTATTTAGAGAGAAACATGTTAAGGAGGCTTTGGACAGGTTCACTTGAGCTCTTGATTCATGGCACCACTCACTAAGTCTATCTAGTTCGTGTTGTAGCGTGGTACACAAGTATATAATCTGCATACGACATTGTTCTACCTAGGCCTACACTTTGTGCACTCTTCACTCCTGCTGTGTACACATTGAAGAGCACATGCGACTAATGATGATCCCTGGGGCAGACCCATTAGGACACGTTGAGGTTTTGATGCCCATCCACCACATAGAAGCGACATTGTTTTTTTTTTTTTAAATAGCGCTGCTGCTATGCGGTCGATCCATTTTGTTTCTTTCTGCATATTTAACAGCAGTCTGATGAGCATGTTGTATGGGACGCTGCTGTACGCATCTTCTAAGTCAATAGCGGCTGCAGCCGTTTCTATTCCCTCCTGGAAACCCTCGTATGCGTCGTAGGCAAATTGCATTGCACAATGTATTTCCTCTCGTTCGGCAACCTTCTAGTTTAGCGGGGAAAAGACCACCTGACTCCAGTGTTTGGATCAACGTTCTGACCATGATATGTTCCATGAGTTTTCCTATAGTGTTCTGGGGGTGATTATGTGGCCATTTATAATCGTGTGGTCTTTCCCTGGCTTAGGAACAGGTCTGAGGTAGCTGTGGAGCAGCAGGGATAATGCCATTTTTCATGGTGTTGTTCATTATCGTTGGTATGTTCATCCATATCTGTCTCCTCGAGGCTTTCTAAATCGCTGTATCTGAAGCCATCAGGCCCTTGAGCTGTGTCTAGACCGGTCTTCAGTGTTCCTCTGATGCAATCAGTTGAGATGTATACTGTCTCATCGTCTTCCTCCATTTCAGCATGTGGATATCGTGTAATTTCTGTTTCATCTGCTCCCTCTCTTCCTATCTGTCTTTTCCGTCTGCAGGAGAAATTTGTGCAGGATAGCATCACCTTTGTCTTCATCTGACACCACCACCCCGTTGTCCAGCTTCAGCTCGGGCATAACAGAGATTTGTTTGCCTCCATTCACCTTTTGGTGGAGCCACCATAATTTTCTGAGAGATTGTTCGTAACCAATTTTTTGGCCCCCAAAAATTATGCTTTGAAGATAGCAACACACGGTGTGGGCTCTGTATTTGTAGAAAGCATTCAAAAATCACACTTAACCTCCCTCACCTGGATCTACACCTGGTCATGCAGGCGTGAAGGGAAATGAGAGAGCGGGCTAGATGGCAAGCACTGCACTAAGGCATGTGGAAAGAAGCATGGACAGAGCAGATATCTTCAACGCTGTACTGACTGGGCTAGTGGATAATAAAAAGCCCTGACACTAACACGATTGCGTGACATGGGAGTAAAGCATAGTGTCCCACGTCTATGCCGTTTTCAAAGCCGAGAAATGAGACAATATAACAAGCTTCTCATGGAAACAATTATTAGTAAGTACTTTGTAGTAGCTGCCGCACTGGAGGGCTGAGAACACATAGGAATGCCCAGTGTTCAGTGACGTCGATTGTGAAAACATATACAAAGGGACGGAACATAATTTGTCAACTTGTAATCTATATTTGTTATTGTTCCTTCCCTTTGAAAGTAGAATTGAATGTGACAGTCGTCTGCTTTTTCTATCTTGACTGATACCTGATAACTTCAAGACGTCAAGAATCTCATCATAAACATACCATCTGGGTGATTTACACATATCGACGTGTCTGGAGTGTGCCTGGTTGGTTTGCCATCCAGTCCCAAAGGCATTAAGTAGACAGACAGGAATCACACACAGATCAGCTACAGCCTCACAAACATGAAAAGGCGGGGGGGGGGTGGGGGTGCAGCGCCCCTGCTGGATGGCGTGAGGCTTTTTTAATCAAGGTAAGTGTCAATCTTTTTTGAAATTTAGCTGATTTGTACTTGTATCAGTAATGATCGTTAGCTTCAACACTGATGAAAACAAACCAACGCTGCAGGCTTTTTGTGAAGAGTGATAGTTGTGACTTGTCCAACAACAGGCCAAACATAGCAGATATATTCAAGACGCAACAGTGTCGACAATCACACTGATACATAAATGTTCAATTACCAGTTGCTGGTGATTGTTTCTTGAGTGACTTGACTCGCTGAATTATGTACGCGGTATTTTCGCCAAGCTCTGGGTGATAGTATGTGTCATTTATTTAGTCTCTTTTAATCTTTTTAATCTTCCTCTTCTTCTCTACCTCCTCTTTTACTGCTTCGGGTGTCGATGGAGACATAAGGTTCTGCTTCTTGCTCTTCTGGCTGCTTCAACCATAGACACATTGTGGTGCTGTAGAGTTTCTCTGATCTTGTCTTGTCATCTTGTTCTTTTTCTTGTCAATCACATTTTGCACTGTTAGGAGGGTGGTGATCGGTGGTGGAGAGGGGTCGGGGGGGGGGGGGGGGGGGGGGGGGGGGGGGGGGGCGCATGTGCAAGGAAGCTGATAGCATGTGCAAGGAAGCTGAGCGGCGTTGTGTTATCAATCCTGGACGTTAGAGCAGTGTGAATTAATGATCCAGAGAGTGAGCCATGGCAAAAGCAGATATTTCGCAAGACAAGGTACATGTCAAGTGACGTGCAAAGCAACGACTCCTTTCAAATCATTCAAGGTTGATTTCAAGGAAGTAGAAAGCCACGGTTCATTCCAAGTGCAAAAGTTCATTCCAGTATGTATGTATGTATGTATGTATGTATGTATATATGTATGTATGTATGTATGTATGTATGTATGTATGTATGTATGTATGTATGTATGTATGTATGTATGTATGTATGTATGTAATGTATGTATGTATGTATGTATGTATGTATGTATGTATGTATGTATGTAATGTATGTATGTATGTATGGCATGCATGCATGCATGCATGCATGCATGCATGCATGCATGCATGCATGCATGTATGTATGTATGTATGTATGTATGTATGTATGTATGTATGTATGTATGTATGTATGTATGTATGTATGTATGTATGTATGTATGTATGTATGTATGTATGTATGTATGTATGTATGTATGTATGTATGTATGTATGTATGTATGTATGTATGTATGTATGTATGTATGTATGTATGTATGTATGTATGTATGTATGTATGTATGTATGTATGTATGTATGTATGTATGTATGGTATGTATGTATGTATGTATGTATGTAGTACGTACGTACGTACGTACGTACGTACGTACGTACATACATACATACGTGCGTGCGTGCGTGCGTGCGTGCGTGCGTGCGTGCGTGCGTGCGTGCGTACGTACGTACGTACATCGTACATACGTACGTACGTACGTACATACATACGTACGTACGTAATACATACGTACATACAACTACTCATACATTACATACATACATTCATAACATTCATACATACATACATGCATTCATATGTGCAATAACGAGTATGCATACAATAGCTACATCAATACATACATTACATACAGTACATACATACAGACATACATATGCGACTTACTTAAAGACGAGGCGACATACATACAGACATACATACCTATACATAAATATCATAATAGGGGGCGATACAACCATAGCATAACATCCGAACAGACCATACAGACAAGTACATCTATATGTCATACATAGTACATCACATACATTAGTACATAATACATACATACATCATACATAATACATACATACATACATACATACCTACTACATACATACATACTACATACATACATAATACATAATACAGACATACATCATAAATACATAATACATACATACATACATAACATACCTACACACTACAACAACAACATAATAAAACATACATACA
>CAJHNH020001202.1:707500-709579 GCA_905116865.2 Candidula unifasciata | reverse complement strand
CTCACCGGCCCGGCGATGACGCGTGCTGTATATTACACGATGTGACCGCTTTTACCGACCCCAGAATATCTAGAACTTACCCTAACCACCCCCCCCCCTCCCCCACAGCCTCAGCCTACGTTCCACGACAGACTGAAGCCTTTGTCCCGTGCTTTCAGAACTGTTAACATTTCGCGGTCGGCCCTCCTTGTTGACAACTGAAGAAAATTCATGTTGTACTTGAAGTCCGAGAAGGTTAGAATATACGCAATGTCGCTGGACGCTCCGAACAACGACTATAACACACTGTGTACCTAGTTGTTCACAGGATGCCTAATATATACATAACAGAACACAACGTGACTCCCCTCTAGCTTAGACTAGCTCGTGTGAAAGGTTAGCAAGCACGAATGACAACCAAATTACGTTTCATTTGGGCCCGAAATCGTTAACTGAACCAAAAACAGACACGTGTCCATCACTTTTCTAGACCCGATGACCGATGAGTGGAGGCGACGTCGCAGCCAGTGGTTGCAGTGGAGGCTCCCTGTTGTTCTCACCTTACACTGTTGCTGCCAAGTCAATTTCTGTGTCGAAGCAGCGACACCAAGGGGACATAATCGAACATCATAACATAGAGCTGCTAACATACTTGTAAATATAATTGATCTATATTGTACTGTCAGTATGTAATGAATTATTGGGTTGAGCGCATGGCGCGACACTGTGAGCTGCAGGTTTCATTTGGAATGTTTTTCGACTGTGCGCAATGTGGTGTGTGTCGTGAACTGCACATTCTGAAAATGACAAGTAGTCTGTAGCCACAGAAGAGGTGGTGATTTGTGTAATTACTCGCTTGTGCAATGACGAATTTATTTAAACTGCTGCGTCCATCTAGGATAAACTGCATTACTAGTGTGGGGCTGTTTGAATTGGCACTTCTGGTGGCATCCTTTTACATTAAATGCTTGAATATGAAATTGGCTTCACTGAGGCTGCAGTCTGTGTCAGTTTTTCTACAGTGGACAGTGGTGGACAGTGATGGACAGTGGTGGACAGTGATGGACAGTGATGGACAGTAATGGACCGCGGTGGACAGTGGTGGACAGTGATGGACAGTGGTGGACAGTGATGGACAGTGATGGAAACTAGTGGACAGTGGTGGACAGTGATGGACAGTGATGGACAGTGATGGATAGTGATGGACACTGGTGGACAACGGTGGACAGTGATAGACTGTGATAGACAGTAATTGGTAGTGGTGGACAGTGATGGACAGTGATGGACAGGGATGGACAGTGGTGGACAGTGATGGACAGTGATGGGCACTGTGTGTGGTTTTCGTTGGTGCAAGAACGGAGCACCTGTGGGGTGACCCGTTCCTTGTGAAGTAGGAACTGCGATGACCTGTTTAGCTGTCAAGAACAGAGACATGTTTGATGTAGCTGCGACAGAGCTTGTGCTGGGTGTCTCCTGCCTAGATTAGATGCTTGCTTGATCTGTGATTACATTAGTCTTCCCTACCTAAAATATTGAACCAAAGTTCGCATCTCTACAGAAAGACTTCTTGTTCGACCCATGTGTTGCAGTAAATTTGTAAGCCACACAAAATGTCTGCCTGTTTATGGTCGCTTCAGGTGTGGCTGATAAATTTGTTTCATGTTGGTTCCGAAGAACTGATCTAGGGTCAGCTTTGTCGGAGGGCCTATGTTGAGATTGTGTTGTGGTAGTATGCTCATATCTGTTCCTATGATGCTAAATCTTTCTTCAGCTCTCTAACAACAGTACGGTAGGCTGTAAGAGCACAGAGCTTATTTGGCGTCAGTTTCACAAGATAGTCAAGCCACGTGATGTATTGTTTTAGTATTAGTTGGATGAAAGAAAAGATCAAACAAGTGTTTCCCACTAGCTGCGGTCTTAACAGAGCATAGTCGTGGCAAAATTATAGAACTTACCTTACCTATCAATGGATCGGCATGTCCCCTCCGGGCGGTTGCTAATAAAGATTTACTACACCATCTGGACACTCTTGAAGACAAGCCAGGAGATCACAGATACCCTATTCAACCTACCCGTTATAGCAACTGCAGCCTTGTGCAA
>CAJHNH020001202.1:652500-705000 GCA_905116865.2 Candidula unifasciata | reverse complement strand
TTCTTCTTCTTCTTCTTCTTCTTCTTCTTCTTCTTCTTCTTCTTCTTCTTCTTCTTCTTCTTCTTCTTCTTCTGCTTCTGCTGCTTCTTCTTCTTCTTCTTCTTCTTCTTCTTCTTCTTCTTCTTCTTCTTCTTTCTTCTTCTTCTCTTCTTCTTCTTCTTCTTCTTCTTCTTCTTCTTCTTCTTCTTCTTCTTCTTCTTCTTCTTCTTCTTCTTCTTCTTCTTCTTCTTCTGCTGCTGCTGCTGCTGCTGCTGCTGCTGCTGCTGCTTCTTCTTCTTCTTCTTCTTCTTCTTCTTCTTCTTCTTCTTCTTCTTCTTCTTCTTCTTCTTCTTCTTCTTCTTCTTCGCTCCTTCTGTCAGAAAACTTATATCAGTAGTCTTTATGAAAGCTATCGTGCAGTCTATATCTCCTCGTGTACCATACAGCTTTGTCTCCATTGTGATTGAAACAGGTCAGATTGCGTCTCTGTTGTCAGCATACAGTTGACAGGGTTGGAGCACATGCTCAGCATTTTCGGGTGCCGCGTTGCGAGAACACGCCTCCGTGTTTCCTACACCGAAAAGTTTGAACATATGTTGACGAAGTCTGTTGTGCCCAGTCCTTAGTCTGAATATAATAAACTGACCTTCTCTAAAGAAGTGATGAGGCGAGTCTTGAGGAGAGAATTTATTGTTTGTATCCAGCCATCTTTCCCAGATACTAGATTGTATTCATGTTTACGTCTCTTGGTGGGTTAAGTCGCTATTTGGTTGTACCATGTCTCTGCCGCTTCTAGCTAACCTATCCGCTATTTTGTTGCCTTCCAAGCGACAGTGACCTGGAATCCACTGCAGGACAGATTGTTCTACCGAAGAACCTAGGGGAATCAGCTGTTGCGTCAAGTTTACAGTGTGTCTCTTGGGTTGACAATATATCCCTCATTATCAAGTGCCTTGTCGACTGGCATGTGATTGCGCATGACGTAATAAACATTTTTATCATCTCACTGTCGTGTCTTTTATACGCCACACAAGGTTCACTGTCTACTCTTCAGTTCCATGCTAACCTGTAAAATCTTGGATGATATCCATCCCAGCACATTTAATTGCTCTCACTAAGGCACCCCCTTGTGGGTTCCGGGGCCCGATTTCTGAGTAGACAAGAATAAATCCTTTGATATTTAGAAGTGTTTGGTGAGCGGCGACTTTAAGGACTTGTTGAAATGTGATGAGTTGGATATCGGTGCAGAGCCCTAAACCCCTGATCAGCTAGTTAACTGTCCTTATAAGGTTGAGCGAAGAAGATGAACTTACATCTGTGCATTATCAGGATAAGTCTTGTCTGTAATCTTGCCTTGTAAACTAAGTGTTATCAGATTGTGAAGTAAACGAAGCAGAAACCGGATACTGAAAAAAAAAAAAAAAACAAGAGATGATGTAAATTCTAGGAAATATATCATCTGCGCAGCAGAGTCACAACGTTGCGGCTGCAATTTTTATTGTATCAAACCAGAAAGTTGAACCAGAAAGCAGACATTTCTCCCCCTGACGTTTCTCCAACGTCGAGTTCCCTCTGCAAGGTCTAGGTCGAATCGGGTCAGAGGGTAAACTCCTGGTGCGCATGTGCAACAACGGTCCGCGGGTTGTGATTGGCCAGGTTAACCCGGCTATTTATAGCCACAGGGAGATCCCTATAAACTGGCGGCGGCTGTCACGAGACGGTGCAATCTCTGGACGAGGTAAACACAAACTACTCGCCCTCTCCACTGGTGGATTTATACCGTTGTTGAAGGGAAACGTTAATATTTCTGACATTATATGGGAAAACTATACTTCTTAACTGCCATCCCCGGTGATGAAGATAAGTCTCTGAGAGAGACAACATTTCTGGTAGGTTACAGTTTATGTCCGTGTTTTTTCTTCTACAGCTCCGTTTGTGTGTTACAGTTACTGAACTGTTAACTATAACGGAAAGTATAGCCCACTGAAAAAAAAAAAAAAGAGCCAGGAGTCTGCAGGTAGGAAGTCAGTGCTGTCTTAACGCATGGGCCTATTGGGCACTCACTCAGGGCTCCCACGAGCATGTCATAAGGGCTTCATGTAAGTCATTCCCGTGAGAGGTTATTATAGGGCCCCAGCACACTGGCTTTCATAGGGCCACATAATTCCATTAAGACGACTGTGCATGAAGGTGGGTGTAGAATATGAGAGATACTTTCGGCATGTAAATAACTAAGTCAGGGGTATTCGCTAGGACCCAAGAGCATCTCTGGCAGTCCGTGACGTGAGTCCCATTCAATGTGCTGAATAAACATTTGTTAGAAACACTTATACAAACTTCATCTCTGGCTTCTTCGTTAGACCTCCAGAAAGATATTGATTCGTGCGTTTTGAAAGGGATGCTGCTATATTTGTAGATATGACTTACCGATACAAAAAGACTTAAGTACAGTAATCTTTATCCCTGGCACCTTCACTCCCTTGTATCTCAGTTATCTCCAATCCTACCTTTCTCCAACAACTAACGGCTCTTCCAGACAACACTATTGTAGCTCGTTTCCTAGACTGCCTCTTGGACCAGTCCTCTCCTGTATCCTTTACAAATCATATCCTTAAACTCTCTTATATCAGAACTCTCTGGGATACCAGCGTCACACATCCCTGTTCTCTCTGACACTCTCTCTTACTCTCTGTTTTTTCTCTCTTACTGCTATGCTACAATCATTTTACTTATAGGCAAATGCAATATTTCTGATTTCTTGGATCTCTCTTTTCTACTTGGAATCTTCCTCTACCTATAATGGAAACTAGTTTAAAATTATAAAGGTGAAAATTGGCAGATTTAGCTGTCCTTATGGGAGACATCCACTGGCTGCCCTAGGTTTTTGTCACATACGTCTTCATCCCACTAGAAGGTGTATCATTAGGAGTAAATATTGTTTTGGTTCTATCCAAATATCTCCCCCCAAACAGACAGTCGAATATTTAGGGGAAGGTAGATAGGCTGCGTGCAGTCATGGGATCTAGGCTGCATTCTCTCATGGGACGTTGGTGGGTTGGGGTTAGGCCCAGTTGTAAATATTCTGGGGTAGTTAAAAGCATAAAAAAGCCAGGAAACCCACTCTTATCACCCTCAAAGATAGTGGACTGTCCTGTGACATCATCCTGGGGGGAGATATTGTGAAAGCACCTTATTTTTTTTTAGATAATTGTAAAATAATTATCAGTCCTGGATTATCAGCAATCTGTCATTTGTTTTTTCTTTTTTTGCAGAATTATCACACAAGGTGGCTGGACAAAACAGCAAGCCAAGCTTCACACTGCATGCCAGATAGGCTTCCCACTTAGCAGGCAAGCTGTTCATTTAGTAACAGCCTCATAAAGAAGCACAGTTTAAAAATAGGCCATTTGCCTTTACAGAGATTCTGGGCTTTGCTTGTTATACTTCAGTTTTCTATTTTGTTTCTGTCCCAGCTTGAAGTCACCACCACCAGAGAATACATGAGCATTTTATCTGGGTGTAGGGTCTGTTCAAGGGCTAAAACTAAAACAGCTCAAAGAGATTCCATAGAGTTTGTAGAGAAGCATCTGTGACTGTAGAAGCATCTGAGACAGTAGAAGCAACTGTGACTGTAGAAGAATTCACTTTTCGAACAGTGTCAGGTTTTCTGCAACTACAACTAGTATTCTGAGACTCGCAAAGACAATCCCTACTCCGGATCCAGTTTTTGTGACGTCACCCATCACCACGAGCTACTTTACCATGCCCGAGGACAATGAAACTTACGACATGGCGGACTCGTACTGCGAGCCCGAAGCCTCAGACATGGCCGTTTTACTTCAGGCAAATGAAGACAAAATATTAAATGCCTCTATGAAAGCACTTAAAAGTGGATCGTTGACACCCCTGGTCAAGGAGGAGCTTAGATTCACAATTCAGAGTCGTCGGCTAGCAGCAGGGAAGGGTGAGCTTAAGTTGGAGGAGTTTAAAAAGCCGCCAAAGAGAAAACTGGTAAGTAAGTTTATCTAAGTTGGATAGATTGATGAATATATTGATGGATAAATGGTTGAGTTCATTGGTGTGATAGGGTGAGTGAATAAATCTGAATTTAGTAGGTACCAAAACCTGGGAGCTCAGTCATTGTTGGGGAGGAGGGTGTGGGGGGGGGGGGGGGGGGCGCAATAATTAGCCTAGACTTTCTGTTAAAGGTGGCTTATTTTTAACATCACACCAGCAACTTTGTATGACATCAAATTGAAAAAACAGCCACACCAGCCTGCGTTATTAACACTGTTGTGTCTGGGACTATTCTAACTTATAAATACAGTAAGCCAGTGCTTTCTGTTAAAGTGTATGTAGTGTCAAGGAAGACAAATTTGTTTCCTGATAGAAATAACAAGATGGGATTGAGGCCAGAAAGTGTCTGAGGTGATGGGGGAAAATGGGAGCTCAGGTCCCATGAGGCGTATCTTCTCTCCCTCCCCTCCTTGTTAACTTTATCATGTTGCACCTTCTATGCTTCTAGATTTTTTAAGTAAGAGGGAGAGAACTTGGCCTTTTTTTAGAGGTTATATAATGACCCTAGCTATCATTGATAACAGTGAATGTTATTATCCTGTTATCAGCAAGAACACAATAGAGCCACCAGTCTGATCCTGATAAACTGAGTATTTTCAACAAGGGACACACTCAAGTGTTATAATACAAGCTGGTTTACTTAATTTAGTTCATCCCAAGATTTCATAATCCTAGATCACCCAGAAATTCCTAATCTGTCGCGTGCATGTTTTAGTTTTTACTTTTTGTGAAGTCTGTTGTCATCTCAAATGTGGTTATCTGGAGGGAACTGACACACAGGGTGCAGTTTCTGGAAAACCAGGCAGAGGTAGACCTCTGTGAAAATGGACATATGTCTTTGACAATGCACTGGCTGTGAGAGCACATCGGGCTGGAGAATTGGCTAGAGAAAGAAAGACTTTCAGGATGCCATGAAGAGCGACATTCTGTAAATAATATATTGAGTAATTTTGACTGATTGATTACAATCTGTTGTATTGAATAATATGTTATTTCTCTCAACACTTGACAACTGTTGACATTGTCCAAGCCTACCCATCAATTAAGTAACAAGTAGTGCTTTATAATACAGCTAACAGTAAACTATACATCTTGCTTGGTGACCAGGTTCTTCTTCTTCATTGTTTTCGACTGTGAGCTCCGACGGAAAGTCCTGGTTGTTCGTCCACTTAGACTTTAGCTTTGTGCCAAGGCCTGAGTTTTGCATGCACATCTGTTTTACTGCCTTAGTTGTGTGCAATTGCTTGTTCCTTGCCCCTTTGGGTAGATGCACTCCGACTTCGAAGGACCCCCCCCCCCCTCCTCCTCCTCCTCCTCAGTGAGTCGACTCTTACGAAATGCTTGTTGTGGAGACAGCGTGTCTATCCTTCTATTCCTGGTAAGGGCTCCAGCATGACCTGGTTAAGATTTAAAAAACAACAAATTTGGTTGTTGTTGTGGTGTCCGTGGCATTGCGAGTCCGACTCATAATTCCAACATACCGCTATAAAAACCCACTGCTAGCTGCGTGAATTTTTATCGTGGTATGGGGCGTCGCAGGTCGACCCAGCCTAAAATAAGTAACAGGATGAGCTGTCCTGGGGAAGTAAAGATGGCCGGCGTAATGCTGACCACATTACCCACCAAGTGCTGATGGTCTGTAAAAATATGGGCGCTCTTCCCATGTGCCCAATACGCCTAAAGGCGTGAAAAGGGGATCTTTACTTTACTTTCTGTTGTTGTTGCTGTGGAAAGTTTGTAAACAAAACAATGAAACAGCTCACTTCTTAAGTTATTATGTAATGTGAAAATGTGATTTTAATAAAGATAAGAATGAACTTTTTGTGATCCAGGTGACTGATGAAGAAAGAAAGAGAGCTCAAGTGCGGAGGCTACAGAACCGGGAAGCTGCACAGAGGTTTCGACAAAGACAGAAAGACCAGGCCAGCTATCTCTCAGAGGTATGCCTAGATACCACTTTACCATATTGCTTAATTCAGAATGTTAGGCCTATGGACCATGTTCATTTGCCTATTGCAGAATAAATAAAGGTCCCAAAGTACTGCTTGTGTGGACACACCCCACGCAGACACATACACTGCTTTTGACCCGGGATATTTGGACCAATGTTTGTAGCTTTTAGTTGCTTGATCTGTATTTGCTGAATCAACATGATTGATTGACTGAAATGTACACTTATCAGTTTCATGTATTTTGAAATTATTTTTTTAAACTGGACAACTTAGATCAGTTATTTGGTGACTGTGTGTATGTGCGTGTGCATGTCTGTCTATGTGCCTCCATCATAACATTCATCATTTTAAAAGTTGGACATACTGGTCAGAGATTGGTCACCTACAGCTTGGACGGTCTGGTCAGAGTTTGGTCACCTACAGCTTGGACGGTCTGGTCAGATATTGGACAACTCCAAGTTGGACGTCCTAGTCAGAAATTAGTCACCTACAGCTTGGACGGTCTGGTCAGATATTGGACAACTCCAAGTTGGACGTCCTAGTCAGAGATTGGTCTCCTCCAAGTAAGATGTCCTGGTCAGACAATAGTTTGGCTCTAGAAAAAATAAACTTGTTCTCCACTTGGATAAAATCTTGATTCAGCATGTCATCATCATTATGTGCCATGCCAGTAAACATAGGCTGTTATAAAAGCAATGTTTTTACGTTGTGAATTTGAACAAAGAAGACGCAAACAATAGATTACAGAATTTATTGCCCGGCATATTTTGCTGTATCCCATCAGGTGCATACTACAGTTGATTAAAATGAAGCAAATAAATTAAAGCTTCGAGCTGAAACACAAAAACAACTACATTCACACACTGTTTCACCAGGGTAACTGCAAGGTGACGAGCACATTATCATTTATTTGCTTCATTTTAATCGACTGTCCTGTAGTATTATGCACCTGCTTAAATACAGCAAAATATGCTGGGCAATAAATTGTTTGTGTCTTTTTGGTTCAAATACGCTGCTGTGTTTCACCATCTCACATCAAGAATCAGTTTAACGGTTTTGTCACGCCCTATCCACCTGGCAGGCTATCCAGGTATTTACCCCCTTGTCTTCCAGTTGCTCTCTTTACAATAATCTTGCCAATTGTTTCCTCTACATGTCTGAGGTATTTCGTTGTCAGCAGATTCCATCGTAGCCCCAAGGAAAACATGAGGCAACTACAAGAGATAGAGTCAAACATATAACAGGTTGTCATCAGTGGTTGACATTTTATGCTTCAGTGGGAGCTAGCATTTAGAAGAATGGTCCATAAAAAGTCCCTTTAGATTACTGGATCAATAATTTAAATCTATGAAACCAGGGTATGGCCATCAATAGATTGTATAGCTCCATGGTGATCTTAAACACACCTGAATGAGATTAAGTAGGTCAAAGTTCATTGGCTGTCCGGGTACACTGTTTTAGGCAGTTTTTCAGGTTGTGTGTCTCTGTGTGGGTTTGTCAGTGTGGGTTTGTCAGAGTGGGGTTGTCTGTGTGGGTTTGTCTGTGTGGGTTTGTCAGTGTGGGGTTGTCTGTGTGGGTTTGTCAGTGTGGGTTTGTCTGTGTGGGTTTGTCTGTGTGGGTTTGTCAGTGTGGGTTTGTCAGAGTGGGGTTGTCTGTGTGGGTTTGTCAGTGTGGGTTTGTCAGAGCGGGGTTGTCTGTGTGGGTTTGTCTGTGTGGGTTTGTCTATGTGGGTTTGTCAGTGTGGGTTTGTCAGAGTGGGTTTGTCTGTGTGGGTTTGTCAGTGTGGGTTTGTCAGAGTGGGTTTGTCTGTGTGGGTTTGTCAGTGTGGGTTTGTCAGAGTGGGTTTGTCTGTGTGGGTTTGTCAGTGTGGGTTTGTCAGAGTGGGTTTGTCTATGTGGGTTTGTCTGTGTGGGTTTGTCAGTGTGCTTTCCAGTATCTGGGCCAGGGTACTTTCCAGGGGATTCTGAAATAAGTAGTGTGGAAGAATTCTGCTGAGAACCTGGTTTACTGAATTTTCAGTTGTTTTATCAGTCTCTAGACAGACTGGTTAACCGGACAGACAAACAGGCAACACGCACAATTCCATGCACAACAGCAAAGTTTCTGTAACAAGCCAGCAGAGTTTCTCTTTGTGCCAGATCTCAGAGGACAAGAGCCAGGCTGATTATTTGCAAAGAAACATGATTTAATTACGTAGATCATAGGTGCCCCAACCTGGCCGCTCCAGAATATTACCCCCCCCCTCCCCCCAACCTTTTTTCCCCGCTATAATGTTATGAAACAGACCCCCCAACCCTAAACAAATAAAAGTTCTCTTTTTAAGTATTTGTACCTTTCCTATTATTTAAAAAGTTAATTTTTTTATTTGATATTCAGCACAAAACAACAATAATAATAATAATTATTATTATTTTTGCACAGTTAAACAAGGCTCAAGCCCCTTAACCAACCCCACCCCCCATAAGTTTCTAGTAAGTGAGCTCACATGGTTGAGCCTTGTTCAGCTGCACAATAATAATGACAATAGTTGCAATAGTTAATATTTTTGCACAATAAGACAAGGTTTGAGTCACTCCTCTGATCCTAAAAAAATAGGTAAATGGGGTACCCCCCTCCCTCTGTCCACTCCAGTTTTTAAAAGTGGCAACGCACCAGATGTAGATGTGTAAATATAATCAGAGCAGTCGATGAGATTCACATTACAAATTTATTTATTTTCTTTCTCAGAAAATAAAAAGACTGGAGAAGGCATCTGGCAACCTGCTGAATGACATGACAAGATTAAGAGAAGAGAAAGATGAACTGACCAGGATGTTGCATGACCATCTGGCCGTCTGCACAAGCAACATCCCCATGCCAGATTCCATCTGCCTCAATTTGGAACAATCACTGCCACAGCAAATCCATCCCTCTACCAGCTCCGGCATCTTCACCATCAGCCCGCCTCACTGCCCTAACACTAGCGACTCCACATCATCTGTCTTCTTTTCTGATGAGGCCAGCAACCACCAGAGTGACCACCTCACATACACAAACCTGCTCCAAGATCTAGGCATCAGTTCTATCGAGATGATTCAGCACGATGGAAGCATGCTACAGGACTTCATGGATGCTCCAGAGATGAGTCAGGAGATGATCGTCGGGGATGCAGATCTGGCAGACTCTTTATCAGAACACAGCGATGAGAACAGAATTGACTCTTCTTGCTCCAGCTTCGAAACTGCCTCCAACTTTGGCTCTATTTCTTCTGAAGGCTACTCATTCATAGACTCAACCAGCGAGTTGAGCGCCAGCCTCGCAGCAACAGTCTCTATGCTCCCTACCGGCCACATCATCCATGAGTTTGACAACCCCTTCAGTACTGACGACATCCTGTTGTTGGATAACATGACATCATGACAGCAACACAGTTGCCACTGTTTCAGTAGTGTCAGTAATCTCAAGGTATTTAATCCACCATAAAATTTACATCCTTTTTAACTGCTACACCAGAGCTTTTCAGACTTTTTGGTGACACTTTAAACCCCCAAAAAATTGAAATATAATTTTGTGACACAGTAATTCACTCCACTTGCAAACCAGAGGTTAAACTAACCCCTTACAAGAGATACAGACATACATATAAATTAAATTAACAAAATTTTTCACAACACACCCTATCTAATGAAATCCTTTCTTTTACTTTATAAGCCTACCTATAATTACTGTCGACCCCATGCGGGATGCAATTTTTCGTTATTTTAAAGCCATACCTTGAATTTTGTCAGGAGTATGGCCTAACAGCTGAACGAGGTTTCCTGGACCTCTCCAGGGGTGATCCTTTTCCGCATGGTGGCACCTTGTGTCACCGCATGTTCATTGCTTGTATAAGTGGTGTATAAGTTGCCTACCTACCTACTTACTTTAAACGCGTATTTTCTAATTTATAACTGTGACATTGCATGTCAGTTTTTCTGTTTAATGCTTTAGGTTTGCACAACACATCTTCACACTGCAACCAACAAATAAATGTGTTACCACACCAAGTTTGGAAAGCTCTGTGTTACAGTTACAGCACCCTGAAGGAGTTATGGTTCTTGAATTTGCAATAGTGCGAAGTTGTGATCATTTTATTGATACTACTAATGAGTTATGTCCCTTTATTGTGTACAGTTAGTAAGTTATAGTTCTTTACTTCATATTAAAATCCCCTTTTATTCGCCCGTGTGTGAATGCAGTTTATTCAACAGAACACGCTAATCGCCGAAGACATTATTGCATAGCTATGAAAGGTATCTAGCCATGATTACAAAGGGCCCTAGCAGTAGCCTTGCTGATTCATCCTTACCTGTACAAAGCTGCAGGCTATACCGGGCTCATGTAGCCAGGTTCCGGGTACCCTAATTATAACTTCTTTAGAGGTTGAATTGAAGGGGGTTTCTGGGATCTGCCAGCCGGTTGATCTGCCAGCCGGTTGATCTGCCAGCCGGTTGATCTGCCATCCAGATTTAGATTTGCTTTTTAAATCTCTGGGTTGTAAACCTTCGGGTGGAATCACAGAGGAAACAAACCAAGTGATGAACTAAAAAAGTAGACTTGCTGATCGGCTGCTAGGTTTGGATGCAGGGGGACACAGATCTTTATAAATCTTCTCAGTTACAGTTTTTGGGGTGGGTGAAACTAATATAAATTTAGCTGCAAAACACAACTTGAGCTGGGAACGACTGAGCACACATTATCTTGTCCCAAGTGCAGTGTTATACATTTTTCATTGTGGCTATAAAACATTTCAGTAGCCTGAAGGAGCCCGGTGATTGATATGCCTCAGATAGAATCTAGATATTGAAGACAGAGCCTAATAACTTAAAACACTATCATCATGTGCTAGACTAAGTGCAGGTGGTCATAGTTTTCCTTCTCCCGTGGTCACCAGTCTCCGATTATACCCATGTCTTGCTTTTGTCATGGGGTCAAGTCTTCATCTTTCCCTGATTACACCCATGTTTTGCTTTTGTCATGGGGTCAAGCCACCCAGGTCCCTTTATCTTCCCCTGATTACACCTATGTCTTGCTTTTTTCATGGGGTCAAGCCACCCAGGTCCCTTTATCTTCCCCTGATTACACCCATGTTTTGCTTTTGTCATGGGGTCAAGCCACCCAGGTCCCTTTTTCTTCCCCTGATTACACCTATGTCTTGCTTTTTTCATGGGGTCAAGTCTTCATCTTCCCCTGATTACACCCATCTTTTGCTTTTTTCATGGGGTCAAGCCATCCAGGTCCCTTTATCTTCCCCTGATTACACCCATCTTTTGCTTTTTTCATGGGGTCAAGCCATCCAGGTCCCTTTATCTTCCCCTGATTACACCCATGTCTTGCTTTTTTCATGGGGTCAAGTCTTCATCTTACCCTGGTTCCTTCCCCAGAAGTTTGCCACATCTTGACTGTTATCTTCTTCAGTACTGTGAGTCCCTGAGGTTGACTGTGAGCCCCTGAGGTTGACTGTGAGCCCCTGAGGTTGACTTGAGCCCCTGAGGTTGACTGTGAGCCCCTGAGGTTGACTGTGAGCCCCTGAGGTTGACTGTGAGCCCCTGAGGTTGACTGTGAGCCCCTGAGGTTGACTGTGAGCCCCTGAGGTTGACTGTGAGCCCCTGAGGTTGACTGTGAGCCCCTGAGGTTGACTGTGAGCCCCTGAGGTTGACTGTGAGCCCCTGAGGTTGACTGTGAGCCCCTGAGGTTGACTGTGAGCCCCTGAGGTTGACTGTGAGCCCCTGAGGTTGACTGTGAGCCCCTGAGGTTGACTGTGAGCCCCTGAGGTTGACTGTGAGCCCCTGAGGTTGACTGTGAGCCCCTGAGGTTGACTGTGAGCCCCTGAGGTTGACTGTGAGCCCCTGAGGTTGACTGTGAGCCCCTGAGGTTGACTGTGAGCCCCTGAGGTTGACTGTGAGCCCCTGAGGTTGACTGTGAGCCCCTGAGGTTGACTGTGAGCCCCTGAGGTTGACTGTGAGCCCCTGAGCCCCCTGAGGTTGACTGTGAGCCCCTGAGGTTGACTGTGAGCCCCTGAGGTTGACTGTGAGCCCCTGAGGTTGACTGTGAGCCCCTGAGGTTGACTGTGAGCCCCTGAGGTTGAGGTGAGCCCCTGAGGTTGACTGTGAGCCCCTGAGGTTGACTGTGAGCCCCTGAGGTTGACTGTGAGCCCCTGAGGACTGTTGACTGTGAGCCCCTGAGGTTGACTGTGAGCCCCTGAGGTTGACTGTGAGCCCCTGAGGTTGACTGTGAGCCCCCTGAGGTGAGGTTGACTGTGAGCCCCTGAGGTTGACTGTGAGCCCCTGAGGTTGACTGTGAGCCCCTGAGGTTTGACTGTGAGCCCCTGAGGTTGACTGTGAGCCCCTGAGGTTGTCTGTGAGCCCCTGAGGTTGTCTGTGAGCCCCTGAGGTTGACTGTGAGCCCCTGAGGTTGTCTGTGAGCCCCTGAGGTTGACTGTGAGCCCCTGAGGTTGACTGTGAGCCCCTGAGGTTGACTGTGAGCCCCTGAGGTTGACTGTGAGCCCCTGAGGTTGACTGTGAGCCCCTGAGGTTGACTGTGAGCCCCTGAGGTTGACTGTGAGCCCCTGAGGTTGACTGTGAGCCCCTGAGGTTGACTGTGAGCCCCTGAGGTTGACTGTGAGCCCCTGAGGTTGACTGTGAGCCCCTGAGGTTGACTGTGAGCCCCTGAGGTTGACTGTGAGCCCCTGAGGTTGACTGTGAGCCCCTGAGGTTGACTGTGAGCCCCTGAGGTTGACTGCTGCAGACATCAGCCACCTTCATTTACCTCTGTGACTGGACGTCTCCCTCCTGGTGTGGGTTCCAGAGCCACATTGGGTTGGGGGGTGGGGAGGAAATAGACCCGCTGTTCCTCTAACAAGTATTTCATACAAGTTGACCATTTAGAGATGTTTCCTTCTAAGTTCCGAATGGATTTGGCTAAGAGGTGAGGAACTAACAGTCTGCGTGCAAATAAGCCATATTTTAAAACTGATGTGCATGCAAAACTCATATTCTGGAACAAGACCAAAGTTGAGAAGTGGATGGACAACCAGCAAAGTTTACCGAAAGTAAGCCGGAGTTTACAGCAAATCAACATGAAAAAGAATAAGAACAACTTCCGCTTCCATTTTGTAACTCCAAGTGTTTGTACGTCTGCATATTTATGATATCTCATTAATGTTCTTGGTCTGGCTCATGGTCTACCCCCATTCCTTGTTTGCCTTGTTTTGTTTGGTCTCTGTTATCTGTTATTCTCTCTCTGTATGTACCAACCATGTTAGTGTGTTACCCCTCTTGACTTTCTATGTCTGATTTCTTGAATTGAGATTCATCAGTTTTGTGAAAACCTGCCTCAATTGTTTTTCACATCTTTCAAGTTATTTTTTAAATTTCACTCATTTAAAAAAAAAAACGTCTTCTGCCATTAGTTTTTTTTCAAGTTTATCTTCTTACTGTCTTCTTACTGTTCCACAGACAAACATCACTGTAGCTTTCATATTTCTGGCTAAAGACTTTTACTTTTGCATCAGAGTGGCTTGAGCTACCATTGAATCTGTTTATATTTCCACCTGTTACTCAAAACTTAAATTCACCAGTGTGTTTAAACATTTAGTCAAGACAAGCACTTGCCGCTGATTGCTGGTTCAGTGAACTTTGTGTGGGCTGTATTGAAGAGATCTAGGTGAACACACACCTGGAAATGAGGCCAAGGTACACAACCTGAATAGACTGGAACAAATCAGTGGCCTGAAACTTGTTACTGTGGGTCATTGGGCGAATGTGACATCAAACACTGATGATAAAAGCTAGAATTAGGGAAACAGCATCACAAACAACTGAGCTGCTTTGACCTGGATATTGTAACAGTAATTTCCTTATTAGGAAAAGATATACAGCTTTTAACAAAATCAGCCATAAAGAATAGATAACACATAACACAGTAAATAATTCACTCCTTGTGTTGCTTGTTGTTCTGTATTGCCCCTTGTTTTATTTTGATATGTTTACATTGATATGTTTATGTTGACATATTTTTATTGATATGTATTTGTTGATATGCTTACGTTTATATGATTATGTTGATATGTATATATTTATGTGATGTAGATACTTGTTGATCTTTGCTCACTTGTTAAAATTTTGTGCCATTAATTATTTTATTTCTCTCATGCAATCGAGCAAAACAGTGTGCACATCCACAAAGCCAAAACAGCAGATCAAACTTTCTGCCTTATCTTGTTTTTATGAATATGAACAAGCACTAGAATTGATTCCATGGATTAATGAGCGTTTTGTTGTCTCTGATTTACTTGTTTGATGAAAACTTTATTTATACTGAGCGGCAGTGACGGAGAGCAGAAATGTTATGTTGAATCTGCTCTAGACTATACAATTGATTCAGAGTGGGATCAACATCTACTATGAAAGGTAAAGACATCAAGAAAGGCATATAAAAATGATTATGACGAATCAGTGGAAACAGTTTAAATTTTTACATTTAAAAAATTAAAATTGGTTATATAAGCTTGCTATCATCACTACCTGACATTGTTTATATGATATTTCATTCCATTTGTGTAATATATTTACATTTGTATCACTTGCATATCCAGTATGACATATCATGTGTGTGTTTATGAGCACAGTGAGATGTTTATGTTTCAGTGCCTCATACACAGGCAAATCTGTTAAACAGGTTATCAAAAAGGGATTTCAAGACTTGCCCATTCACGGCTGGCATGGGACTAATAGTAAATTGCTAAACTGAATTAATTTTAAAGTTCTTTATATGAATCAAGTTTTCCTGCACTTAAAAAGACATTACCAAATGAGTGAGGAAGGTAGCTGTCACATGGATGAAACAAAAAGAGTCACAGACAGCACTAAAAACCAAACTGCAAGAACAGAAAAACAAACCAACAGTAAAATGGAAAAATAACTTTTACACAAACAAGTTTTGTTATCATGTGAAAGAAAGTTATACTATTACCACACATACAAACTACTCTGATATCAACAATTTAGTTAAAGTCAGTTGCGTAACCTTTACAGGATGTTGCAGAACCAATCACAGCATTTCTTGACTGTTGTAGTGTTTCTATGCACATTTTAGGTTCAGAAGTTTGCCATTGCTTACTGAACGGTCAGCTCTCGGTGCCATTGTCAAAACCAACGCAAGACAAATCGTCCACAACTGGAATCGAACCCGGCACCCCGGCATTACAAAGCAATATAAACCACCTCAGTTAGAACCAATGCCAGACAGATAAGGTGGAAAAATGCCAATATAAACCACCTCTCAGTTAGAACCAGTGACAGACAAGTTAGGTGGAAAAATACCAATAGAAGCCACCTCAGTAGAACCATTGCCAGACAGGCTAGGTGAACCATGTACAGACTGTTGATCCCAATGATGATAACCTGTTTTCTTTGTAAGCTCCATCTTGAGAACGTCAATAACAGATCCATCCCTTTTGTGCCATGCAGATGACATGTATTTTATATAATTTGGAATTGTACTTATACAGGTATAATTGTCTGTTTTATATTTATTGTTATATTAATGGTAATGTTACGAAATGTGTGAATTATATTTCAATTACATGTACCCGGTGTTATCTGAGTTTGTTACACTCAGGATCCGAATTAGTTGCTCCCAAAAAACCGCTGATTCCTGTCATGGAAGTTTTCACTGGTAGGAAACGTTCCCTATCTAGATACAGCAGCATCTGAACAACTGATAATGACATTTGCTTAACTGATGTAGTACTGCTAGTCGATAACCGTAGCTTGTAGATTCATTTCTATTGATCATTAGCTGCGGACTGTGCCTCTGTGTTAAAAATGTTTACATTTCCATTGGAATGAAGCGTTTAAAAAAACTCTTAGAACAATACCCGTTGTTAAATCATCAGAAACAAATACTGAAATAGTTCTGCCACCTAGTGAGAATGAACCCAGTGATACCGATAGCCAGAGCATACAGCATAGAAATAGAAACATCATGATGCAGAGGGAGACCTAAAGAATATGGACTGAAGGAGTCACAAATAGCCTAAGGCCTCACAACATACCAGCTTCACACCATGCCAAGTAACTAAGTGTGCCCTAGCTTGGCTACCTATCATCTGTCAAACTGATGCCTAGTGATACAAAATATAAATATGTATATATATATTTATATAAAGAACTGACCAAGTTCCACTCTGCTGAAAACAGATTTGGTTGTAATTATGGTCTGGTTTGATGTGCCCCAAGTTCAATGGCTCAGATGGCTTATTGTGCCAGTAGTTGTAACTTATTGTCCCCAACTCTACAAACACATGACACTGTTCAAATGACCCTGTTTCCTGAAACCCCAAAATTCAACTTTTGTCTCAGTCTTTCAGTGCTGCACAAGACAAAACTTGTGTTTGAAAAACAATTTATAGCTTGTTTACAGAATCACTGTTGAATGCAGATCACAGTTTTCATTGTTTTATGGAATCAGTTATATTTTTCTTTTTTTTATAACTTGATCGTTTATTGATAAATATTTTATACCTAGTTGTTATTGGTTACTTTTGACATGTTTTTGTGCTGTCAGCCTCTCACTTGATGATTCTGAGTTTTATCAATAAATTTTGGGCATTAAATCTGATGTTTTTGTGTTTTTGTCCACATTTGTCTTTCATTCATTGCTTGAACTGGCTCCTTTTTTAATTTCTGTTATCTTTGATTCATGACTGCCTACCAAAAGGCATGTCGTAAGAGTCGACTAATTGGGAGCTTCCTTCAAAGTCGAGAGCATCAGCCTCAGAGGCAAGGAACCAACAGTCTGCATACAAATTAGTCAGATCTGTCAAAATAAGGCACACACAACACTCAGGTTCTGGAACAGGACTGTAGTCCATGAGTGGACGAACAACCAGAGTTTACAGCTGATTAACACGAAGAAGAAGAAGAGGAAGATTCATGCAAAGTTGCTGTTTTTTAAATGTCTTTCTGTTTCTTTCTGTCTGTTTCTTGGTTGTTTATCGTCCTTTCTCTTTCTATTTTAGCTTTTCAGCCACAAATGTTTGTCTCCTGAATCGCTTTCTGTTGATCCCATGTCCTCATCTGCTTTCATATCATCATCATCATCATCTTCTTCTACTTTTTATTCTTTTCATTCCCTCTTCTAATTTCCCCTTTATTCTCTTCTAATTTTCTTCTTCTCCTACTGCTTGTTTTCTTCTCCTTCATTCTAGCCTGAAAACTAGTTTATTTAGGTTAAACCTAGCACTGTCATGGTAAACTAGCAATAATCACTGTCATAGTAAGCCATTGCTGTCATAATAAGCTAACGCTATCACTGTCATAGTAAGCCATTGCTGTCATAATAAGCTAACGCTATCACTGTCATAGTAAGCCATTGCTGTCATAATAAGCTAACGCTATCACTGTCATAGGAAGCTATCACTGTCATAGTAAGCTAGCATTATCTGCTGTCATAGTAAGCTAGCATTATCTGCTGTCATAGTAAGCTAGCACTATCTGCTGTCATAGTAAGCTAGCACTATCTGCTGTCATAGTAAGCTAGCACTATCGGCTGTCATAGTAAGCTAGCACCATCCACTGTCATATTAAGCTAGCACTATCCACTGTCATAGTAAGCTAGCACTATTCAATGTCATAGTAAGCAAGCACTATTCACTGTCATAGTAAGCTAACACTGTCACTGTAAGCTAGCACTATTCACTGTCATAGTAAGCTAACACTGTCACTGTCATAGTAAGCAAGCACTATTCACTGTCATAGTAAGCTAACACTGTCACTGTCATAGTAAGCTAGCACTATTCACTGTCATAGTAGGCTAACACTGTCACTGTCATAGTAAGCTAGCACTATCCACTGTCATAGTATTCTAACACTATCCACTGTCATAGTAAGCTAGTACGACCACTCTCATTGTACGCAAGCACTATTCACTGTCATAGTAAGCTAACACTATCACTGTCATAGTATGCTACCACTGTCATAGTAAGCTGTCACTGTCATAGTAAGCTGTCACTGTTATAGTATTCTAACACTATCCACTGTCATAGTTTTCTAACACTATCCACTGTTATAGTATTCTAACACTATCCACTGTCATAGTATTCTAACACTATCCACTGTCATAGTATTCTAACACTATCCACTGTTATAGTATTCTAACACTATCCACTGTTATAGTATTCTAACACTATCCACTGTTATAGTATTCTAACACTATCCACTGTTATAGTATTCTAACACTATCCACTGTTATAGTATTCTAACACTGTCCACTGTTATAGTATTCTAACACTATCCACTGTTATAGCATTCTAACACTATCCACTGTTATAGTATTCTAACACTATCCACTGTTATAGTATTCTAACACTGTCCACTGTTATAGTATTCTAACACTATCCACTGTTATAGTATTCTAACACTATCCACTGTTATAGTATTCTAACACTATCCACTGTTATAGTATTCTAACATTATCCACTGTTATAGTATTCTAACACTGTCCACTGTTATAGTATTCTAACACTGTCCACTGTTATAGTATTCTAACACTATCCACTGTTATAGTGTTCTAACACTATCCACTGTTATAGTGTTCTAACACTATCCACTGTTATAGTGTTCTAACACTATCCACTGTTATAGTGTTCTAACACTATCCACTGTTATAGTGTTCTAACACTATCCACTGTTATAGTATTCTAACACTATCCACTGTTATAGTGTTCTAACACTATCCACTGTTATAGTGTTCTAACACTATCCACTGTTATAGTATTCTAACACTATCCACTGTTATAGTATTCTAACACTATCCACTGTTATAGTGTTCTAACACTATCCACTGTTATAGTGTTCTAACACTATCCACTGTTATAGTATTCTAACACTATCCACTGTTATAGTGTTCTAACACTATCCACTGTTATAGTGTTCTAACACTATCCACTGTTATAGTGTTCTAACACTATCCACTGTTATAGTATTCTAACACTATCCACTGTTATAGTGTTCTAACACTATCCACTGTTATAGTGTTCTAACACTATCCACTGTTATAGTGTTCTAACACTATCCACTGTTATAGTATGCTAGCACTTCTACTGTCATAGTAAGCCTGCATTTTCATAGTATGCTAACATGTGTACTGCGGTAAGGCTGAACATGACAGTAGCTGCACTATAGAAGGGTGTGAGATGAACACTGACACCCTATAATATAGGACTTTGCTTGGAATTCTCCTCGGAGTCGCCAAGGATGAGATGAACAAAAAGAAAAGTACCCTGCTCTATTTATTTACTGATCCAGGAAGACTGCACCACTTGGATTACTACCATAGTGTAAGTATACGGTCACGAGTTCCACGCCGAGTGAGAAATCCACAAGGTGATTTTTTTTTCTTCCCCTCACTTTTGATAGAAGCGGATGCCGAAGAGGTACAGAACTTCACTACTTCCCCATAGACGGCTCAGTCACTGCTACCCCTTAGACGGCTACGTCACTGCTACCGCATGGACAGCAACGTCACTGCTACGCCATAGACGGCTACTTCACTGCTACCCCATGGACAGCAACGTCACTGCTACCCCATGGACAGCAAAGTCACTGCTACCCAATGAATGGCAACGTCACTGCTACCCCATGGATGGCAACGTCACTGCTACCCATGGATGGCAACGTCACTGCTACCCCAAGGATGGCAACGTCATTGCTACCCCATGGATGGCAACGTCGCTGCTACCCCTTGGACGGCAACGTCACTGCTACCCCATGGATGGCAACGTCACTGATACCCCATGGATGGCAACGTCACTGCTACCCCTTGGACGGCTACGCCACTGCTACACCTTACACGGTAATGTCACTGCTACTACTAGGACGGCTACCATTGCTAGCAGTCAATATTGCCAGGTGTAAGAAGATAATGTTATGTTAGTAAACACCCACTGATAACACAGCTGTATGTTTCAAGATCCAAGCGAATCCCAGTCAGAAATCCCTAACTGAGGTACTAATCGGTCCCTCAGTTCACAATTCTCTATGTCGGTTTCACAATACATACATTTGTTAATTCTTAACAAAGTGTTGACTTCATAAGGCAGCTTGACAAATTCTTTATGCCAAGACAATCTATTCTGAATTTAAAACAAACAAACAAAATAAATGCAGTCGTTTTCCCCAGCATTCTGTTCATGGCAAAGCGTTTTAAATATAATTTTGTAATTTAGACTAATAGACTACTAAATGATGGAATGCGTAAGAAACTCTAACATACTATTCAACAATTAAAGTCAATTTCCTATTTGACAACTAGATTTAAAATTCAAATTTGGCATGACATTGTTAAAACTCAGGTCAGCTCAGCGGGCTGTCACATGTTATTGTGTGTATGTCGGCGTTGACAGTGTGCCATTGCATGCCGATTATTCTGTCCAGCGTTCTACGTTCGCAAGACACGCCTTCAAACTGCAGCGGAGGCACTGAAATGTCGCGACACACGTTTGGAAAGCTCTGAGTACAGCTAGGGAACAACATCAAGAGGTTCTCAAAAATCAGTCTGCGAGAGTGTATATGTGTGTGTGTGTGTGTATGTGTGTGTGTGTGTGTGTATGTGTATTTGTTAGTCTTTCCTCTTGAGCCTAGCACTGTGCATAGAGACGAGTTCATAGCTCTCCATGTCTGGCGGTTCGTTGCCATCTGTTCGTTAAGCCCATGGTTGAGCCTTCCCTGATAATGGTTCCACTCATAGTTTCTCTTGGTTTTCTGTTGTTTGTTTTTCCCTTCCTGTGTCCATACGAGGGCTCTACGGGAAAGTCTTGTCTTATCCATTCGGAGTACATGAATGATGTAGTTCCAGCGGTGCTTTCTTATAATATTGGATACAATATCTTCCTTGGTCTGTTGTTTTATTTGCGTATTGGATCTGAAATCTGTCTACTGAAGATTTAGTATTCTTCTAAGACAAATAGTTCTGAAAACTGTCTATCAATTTGTTTTAAATCTAGAGTTACCGTTGCTTCCTAACTCTCGCATCCATAAGTTAAATTTCGTTTGCACATTTCTTTCCTAAACACATCATATTTTGGGACCAAGCAAGCAGTGAATAAAAAAAGCAATCAATGCATTCAAACCTCCCTCAAGCCTCCTTTAAACATCTGAAGCCTTCTTCAGGTACCCCTAAACCTTCTTCTTGTACCCCTAAACCTTCTTCAGGTACCCCTAAGCGTTCTTCATGTACCCCTAAGCCTTCTTCAAAACTTCCATAGCCTCCTTCAAATTACAGAACCTTCTTCACACATCACCAAGCCTCCTTTAAGCCTCCCTCCATGCCTCTCTTAAACCATGTGCATTGTTGCGCACGTAAAACATCCATTGGCAGTTGAAAATCGAAAAGAGTAGCCTAACGGCGCTGCCCAGGAAAATTTGGAGATTAAAAAAAAACTACCCAAAGTATTCCAGGATCCCCGCAGGTGCTACGGAGTTCCTGCACATCGCTGATAATCGTCGGACTCGGGCATGAGTTAGAAGTAGAACAGAGCAACTGATAGTTTTCTACTTTTGTGTCATGATGTCGATCCGTTGTTTAAACCTAACACGCCTTTAGTTACAGGGAAGGTAAAAAACAAAAAAAAAAACCAATGGAAGACTCCGAGTGTAGATTTGTCGGTGTTCAAGTCTGAGCTGTCAGCTAAACAAAGATTTCACCACACCTACCATTTTAAAGGTGGCATCCTGGAGGAGAGACCAACAAGGTATATCCCAAAACCCGGTTCAACCTCTGATGAAGTTAAACCGGGGACGGTCTCATGAAGTTTTGGACGCCACAGTTTTGAGCTAGAAGGATGCCTTACTGTACTGTAGGTGAATGTTTTCTGGTTGTCAGAATTCGGTATGAAAAGGAAATTAAATGTGCACTCGAGATTAAACGCTTGCCAGAAGGTCTGGTCAGATTGTTTTCTTCCTAAACCATCGACTCAGCAAAAATGGGTACGTGGCAATGCCATGGAAAGTAAAGTCGGATGTTTAATAGTGTTATCTGTGGATGACTATACAGAGAAACTTGTCTTGCATCATTTACTGGCTGCAACACTGCCATCAAAATAGTTTTCCGGCAGGTAAAGATTGAAAATCTGGCATTTTCCGGTCCAGAGAAGTGCCAGATTTTTTAAACTATCAGATTTAAAAAAAAAAAAATCTATGCTGAATGTATTTAACAGAGAATAGCTAGCAGTACCGTCAATTAAAGAAATCAAATTAAACAATGAGTGAAAAAAATAAATAAAATTGTTATGTTTACAATCTAAACTAAACAAGTGTATTCAAAATTTAATAAAATGAATTTTTTAAAAATTCCCCATAATTTTAATCCGAAAATGTTTTTGGGGAGATCTAACTAGATTTCATTTTTAGAAGGCTCTGCGAAGGTCAACACAGTCGGAAACCTAACATATGATCTATTATCGTTGACTGGATGTTTTTAGGGACAACTTGCACTTAAGTTTACTGACTTAATTCAAAACTATGTGCTAAATTAATTATCTAGCTGACATAGATTGTAAGCTCTAGAATTCAATTGACGGCTTCACCAGGCGGTTCCCAGGGTTCACCCAGCCTCTAGGAAATGGGTATCAGAGTTGACACTCTGGGGTAAATGGAGGAACGTCGCTGTAACTACAGAGTTACGTGCGAACGGCGACACAAGCGGATAATTCTTATCAGCTGTCCGTACTGGTGGCAGAACACTTATGGTTTATAACCGTGTGCAATGACGCTGGTTTACGTCTCCCGGCTTTTTAATAATTTCGAGAAGGGGGCACAAGTAAGAATCTCTCTCTAAACACTTGTAAATCAAGAGTTGCCTATCTTGTATTGAACAGTCGCGGCTTCACAGAGCTGTAACTAATCAGGCAATATGCCACTAGCGAAGCGACCAGCAGTTAAACCAAGCACCAGCAACAGTCAGCTGAAACCCACATAAACTGAATCTAAGAGAACTGGACCAGACCAGACCCAGAACCACAAGTACCACACCGGACTTAGGAAGACAAAGAACATGAATATCTGGTGTGACTTCACACAACAAAGAATAGAAAACCAAATAAGTCAGCCAAGGAATCTTCCTTCATATAGCAGGCCTCCAGGCGGCTGACAAAGGATCAAGTTTGGAAATGTTGTTAATCAACTGGAATTGGAATTGGAAATGTCAAACGGTTTTTTAGGGTTGCAACCTGATTTTTTTCTGTTCACCAACAGAAGGGAAGCAACTTTATAGTTCATAATTTAAAATGTATTTACAAGAGTTGGGTATCTGTTTAGCAAATATAGCTTACTTATAGACCAGGTCCTTCTGTATATAAGTCTTTCTGACTAAATCATGGTACTTTTTGGAGGAGTCCCCTCGAAAATTGGTTACTGGAAGCGTTTCCATGTTGCATTGTGTGACATTTTAACGTACTTACAAAGTTCTGTGTTCTGAATGTATTCGGATTACAAATAGACAAGCGGATATTGTGAAGTGGATATACAAGATTTCAAACTTTGCTGTTAGATAACAGCAATTTGAATTTAAATTCATGGCAGACAGTCGTGTTGTGATGTGTGTGTCACTGTTTCTAGTCAGTAGTTTGGATTTTTGGGAACCGGCGAATATATTCTTTTTCTACTTTAAATGTTGAAATCTTACTTTTAGGGAAAATAGAAACGGGTAATTTAGAAGCCATGTCTGGAGAATATCGACAGTTGTCAGGTGCAAACTATCTTGTGTTGGAAGAAAACTATTGCTTTCATATTGACTGCATAAATGCATACAGACTGTGCATAGATAATTCCGTGTTATAGACGCTCACTTGCCTCATATGCACATGCGTTTCCACACACACATGCACGCACACACAACCACAAACTCTACATAAACACAGACACACATACTTGCTCTTGAACGACATATACATATATACACTCACATGCACATACATAAGTACACTCTCACACATATTCTTACACCAACAGTTACATATCTATTTACGTATCTATTAACTTGCATCCGGTGTTATGGGTGTTCCGAGGTAGTTGTGTCTTTTAACTTGCTTCAGAATCCTTACGCTTCATAGTGTTTACAGTTAATTATTCTTGTCCTGTCTATCCCGTGTAAAGTAAGTAAAGTAAAGATCCCTTTTCAGGCCTTGAGACGTATCAGGCATATGGAAAGAGCTCCCATATTCTTACAGACCATCAGCACTCGGTGGGTAATGTGGTCAGCATTACGCGTCTATCTCGTGTGATTGTTTCAATTTCATGAATGGAATTCAATCCAGAATCCTTGGCCTCTGTCATGAACCTTCCTCCTAGAGGAACTATCACTGTCAACTATCCCTTGGCTGCTCGCAAGCTCCGTGCACCGTACGGCGTGAAGAACTTTTTTTTAACAGATCTCCATACTGATGGCTGTAGTCAAGGATATGGCGAGAGTAAAATGCTGCCACAAAAACTGACAAATAAAACAGGCTACTGCTAGTCACTCAAAGGCGATACTGCTAGTCACTCAAAGGCGATACTGCTAGTCACTCAAAGGGGATTCTGCTAGTCACTCAAAGGGGATACTGCTAGTCACTCAAAGGCGATACTGCTAGTCACTCAAAGGGGATACTGCTAGTCACTCAAAGGGGATACTGCTAGTCACTCAAAGGGGATACTGCTAGTCACTCAAAGGGGATACTGCTAGTCACTCAGAGGCGATACTGCTGGTCACTCAAAGGGGATACTGCTAGTCACTCAAGAGGTTACTGCTAGTCACTCAAAGGTGATACTGCTGGTCACTCAAAGGGGATACTGCTAGTCACTCAAGAGGTTACTGCTAGTCACTCAAAGGGGATACTGCTAGTCACTCAAAGGGGATACTGCTAGTCACTCAAATGGGATACTACTAGTCACTCAAAGGGGATTCTGCTAGTCACTCAAAGGGGATACTGCTAGTCACTCAAAGGGGATACTGCTAGCCACTCAAAGGGGATACTGCTAGTCACTCAAAGGGGATACTGCTAGTCACTCAAATGGGATACTACTAGTCACTCAAAGGGGATACTGCTAGTCACTCAAGAGGTTATTGCTAGTCCCTCAAAGGGGATACTGCTAGTCACTCAAGAGGTTACTGCTAGTCCCTCAAAGGGGATACCGCTAGTCACTCAAGAGGTTATTGCCAGTCCCTCAAAGGGGATACCGCTAGTCACTCAAAGGGGATACTGCTAGTCACTCAAGAGGTTACTGCTAGGCACTCAAATAGGATACTGATAGTCACTCAAGAGGTTACTGCTACTCACTCAAAGGGGATACTGCTAGTCACTCAAGAGGTTACTGCTAGTCATTCAAGAGGTTAGTGCTAGCCACTCAAGAGGTTACTGCTATTCACTTAAGAGGTTGGTGTTAGTCACCTAAAAGGTTACTGTATTCACTCAAAAGGCTACTGCTAGTCTCTCAAGAGGTTACTGCTAGTCACTCAAGAGGTTACTGCTAGCCACTCAAGGGGTTAGTGCTAGTCACTGAAGAGGTTACTATAGTCACTCAAAAGGTTACTGCTAGTCTCTCAAGAGGTTACTGCTAGTCACTCAAGATGTTACTGCTAGTCACTCAGGAGGTTACTGCTAGTCACTCAAGAGGTTACTGCTAGTCACTCAAGAGGTTAATGCTAGTCACTTAAGAGGATACTGCTAGTCACTCAAGTGGATACTGCTAGTCTCTCAAGAGGTTACTGCTAGTCTCTTAAGTTACTGCTAGTCAATGGCTGTTGCATTTTTGCTCCATTTGTAGACTGGAAGGATATAGTTTCGTCGCCCAGCTTCTGAGTTGAGTGCATGGCGTGACACTGTGAGCTACACGTGTTTTTAGTTGGCACAGGAGCGAAGCAACTATGGGGTGACCCGTTTGCTATGAAGCTGAAAATAGGATTTCCAGATTACTGCTAGTCACTCAAGAGGATACTGCTAGTCACTTAAGAGGTTACTGCTAGTCACTCAGGAGGTTACTGCTAGTCACTTAAGAGCTTACTGCTAGACCTTGAAATGACAGACTGCCAGACAGAAGTATAACGAAAGAAACTAAACAGCTCCTAATTAGATTTTATACGGGAACTCCAAGTGATTGTAAGAGCTGGAAGAATGAGGTTGACCAACCTCCACTAGAGCGTACTACGTCATGCTTGTTACAAGGTCTTATAAGATAGGACAGACGGACATTTAGTCCCTTATCATGTACTAAGGGGGCTTTTCGCATCTAGGTCAGCACTGGGTTAGAAGAGAGCTGGGATGTTATTTCGTGGATTATTTATTCATTAGGATTTGATGCTGCTGTTATTTGTATTGGATACGAGTATCCACAAGGATAGGGCACAGAACTGATGTACTTGATGTTGTGACGTAGTTGAATGTACCGTCTGCCAGACGTTTTACGATTAACGAGTTTAATCGATTTGTGAATCTCGGCTTAACATGGGAGTGCCTGTTCAATCGTCAAAGGGTGATCGTATAGTTTCTGAGTGAGTGGGATACTTAAAGAGAGCAAAAGCAAGGCCCCGGTTAGTGTCTGTGGTAGTTAGGCATTGTCGTCTGTGGACGAACCGGCGGTTATCCAGGCAAGGCTCCTGCCACGGTTACAATCATCTTTCACTATACTATACGGTTCTTTTAACCCTTTTCACCATATGTTACAATGATCTTTCACTATACTATAAGGTTCTTTTAACCTTTTTCACCATATGTTACAATGATCTTTCACTATAATATACGGTTCTTTTAACCTTTTTCACCATATGTTACAATGATCTTTCACTATACTATACGGTTCTTTTAACCTTTTTCACCATATGTTACAATGATCTTTCACTATACTATACGGTTCTTTTTTAACCTTTTTCACCATATGTTACAATGATCTTTCACTATACTATACGGTTCTTTTAACCTTTTTCACCATATGTTACAATGATCTTTCACTATACTATACGGTTCTTTTAACCTTTTTCACCATATGTTACAATGATCTTTCACTATACTATACGGTTCTTTTTAACCTTTTTCACCATATGTTACAATGATCTTTCACTATACTATACGGTTCTTTTAACCTTTTTCACCATATGTTACAATGATCTTTCACTATACTATACGGTTCTTTTAACCTTTTTCACCATATTTTACAATGATCTTTCCCTATACTATACGGTTCTTTTAACCTTTTTCACCATATGTTACAATGATCTTTCACTATACTATACGGTTCTTTTAACCTTTTTCACCATATGTTACAATGATCTTTCACTATACTATACGGTTCTTTTAACCTTTTTCACCATATGTTACAATGATCTTTCACTATACTATACGGTTCTTTTAACCTTTTTCACCATATGTTACAATGATCTTTCACTATACTATACGGTTCTTTTAACTTTTTTCACCATATATTGTTGACTGGGAATTTTGGTCTTTTCAGGATCATGTCTTTTTCTTCTGGGAGTTGGACAGCATTATTTTAAACGGATTTTTTTTTTAAACTGCAATTTAACAAAGCTAAAACTTGCCCTAAGAAAAAGTATTGGCTGTATCGCGATACGTAATATTTCAAATTAAAAAGAAATAAGAAAGTTTATACAGGGATTGTAGAAGTGTAGTTAGAATAAATCAGGGAACATCTCATCCATTCACAGTGACATCTGGAGTAAGACAGGGGTGTGTCTTATCACCACTGCTGTTTATCACCTACATCGACAGTATATGCAAGAATGCCAAGCCCATGAATGAAAATGTTAGTAAGATCAACGAATTACTCTTTGCAGATGACCAGGCCTTGATAGCAGATAGAGCCATGAAATTGCAACAACATCTAACATCCATGAATGAAGAATGTAAAACAAATAATGTGAGAATCAACACTGAAAAGACAGAAGTAATGTCAATAGGAAAAAAATAAGACAGATCTAAACATAGCAATAGAGAACAAAGGCATTAAACAGGCATCTGAGTTTAAATATCTGGGAACTACATTTACCGAAGATGGGAAATTGGATAAAGAAATTAACATTAGATGCAGTAAAGCAAACCAAGTATTGGGACAGCTAGCCCCCCTCTTACAGCATTAGACAATCCCAATCAGCACAAAGAGACATCTTATTCAAAGCATATTTATTCCAACTCTGTGCTACCAGTGCCAGACATGGTCACTCACAACAAACCATAAAAGAAAATTAGTAACCACGGAAATGAGATGTCTGAGAAGGGCTGTTGGAGTGACCATAAGAGATAAGATCAGGAATGAGATCATAAGAGAAAAAGTCGGCACAGAACCAATTCTAAATTACATACAAAGACAGCAAGTGAAATGGTTTGCCCACTTAGAGAGAATGCCTTGTGACACCATACCATACAAAGCATACATGGAAAGAGAAGAAGGACTTAGAGCACGGGATAGACCAAGAACAAGATGGAAGGATAACATCAGAGAAACTCTACAACAGCACGATGTGCCTATGGTCGAGGCGGCCAGAAGAGCCAGAAACAGAACCTTATATCTCCCTCGACACCCACAGCGGTAAAAGAGGAAGTGAAGAAGAAGAAGAAGAAGAAAGAGAAATAAGTAAAGCAAAGTTAAGTAAAGATCCATTTTCCCGCCTTAGGCTCATCGGGCATATGGGAAGAGCACCCATATTTTTATACACCAATCGGCACTGGGGGGGGGGGGGGTGTAATGTGGTCAGCATTAAGCCTGTAGTCTTAACTTCCTCCACAGGAGAGCCACCCTGGTTCCCACTTTAGGCTGGTTCGACCTGCGACGCTCTATTCCATGATAAAAATTCACGCAGCCAGCAGTGGGTTTCGATCCCGGTCCGTTGGAATTGCCAGTTGGACGGGCAACGCCTAAGCCACGGACGCCGCAAAGAAAAATATGAGCAGAATAAATGTAAACAATTTAAGTGTCAGTTTTACAACAAAATATTATAAAAATCACACAACATTCAAGGATGTTAGAAACATTTAATGATTATTTACAAACACGCACACACACACACACTCACAAAATATTGTGCTTACATTACCTTTTACTTATTTAACAACAACATTGCTATCCAATTTTAAGATTTCACATGCCTTTTCTGTTAAATTATCTATCAGCTTTTGTTTATTTGAAACAGTTATTTTAAATACTTTGGATGTTATGATCATATTTGTGTGTGACATGTCAAATTTCACAACAACAGAAATCGGGACAACAGCTGATGGTTGTTTAGTTGCGTATCCTTTACAGGACGTTGCAGAACTAACCCCAACAGCCCCTAGCTGTTGTGTGGTTTTTCTAGGCAAATTTAAGTCCAGTAGTTTGCCATTGCTCCCTGGACGGTCGGCTTTCTTGATACCACTGTCGAAACCAACGCAAGGCGCATGGCCCGCAGCTGGGATCGAACCCGGCATTACGAAGCGTTAGCATCGACTTAGCCACAGAGCCGACAGCAGCTGATGATCTGACTGAAATATTTTGTTCAACGTCATCCTAACCGGCATTATCGCCAATAAGTTTGTCACTTGTATTATCAGTCATAATATCAAGACTATTGTCACTGGGTGAGATACATCAACGACGGAGAAGTATCAGCAGTTCTAGAGCGTTTTCCGTATCATTTGGTCTAGAACAAATCAAGTAAATATTGTATCACATGTAAATAATCTAAAACAAATCAACAAGTGACGCAAACAACGTGCCGAACTTCTAGTTTTTCAAAACATGTTTATTCAAATTCCCTGTCCCAGCAAACGAAACAATATTAGAGTGTCTCTATGAAGCGCCACTTTAATGGCGAATAGACGGAGGGAAATTATTAAATTCTTATCTTCCACCATTTACCTCAGTGAGGTGTTGGGGGAAGATGTAAGGATCGTTAGGGCGCTTTTTCTAATGCATTGTACAATTTGGGGTTCATTTCTGTTAGGTTGCTCCTGATGATGTCGCTCCATCTCTTGCGTGGTTTTCCCCTTGCTCTGTGCTCATTATGTGTCCATGTTTGGCACCGGTAGCACAATGTCGGCACACAAAAAATACAATTTTCTTATGAGATTTGATTTGGTCTACAGTGGTATCTTTCTATGCGTCAAAAGCGGTTTAAATTGTCCCACAACCTGAATTGATTTGGCAAATCGTATGTTGATTTCTCTATCCATTATTCCATCTGAGGTGAAAAATGACCTAAAAGCGACTTAAATGGTCAATAGTCCGTAAAGAGTAGGCGTCATTTATTGGTTGTTTTCAGTGTGTTCATCCTTTATTTCTTCACCATTTCCAGTGTATGTTACTTTCCTTCGTTTAACGCCATCATTGTGCCTGATTGCGAGCCGTGTTGTTACTTCCTGAGTTCGTCATCGTCGTGAATTTCCTTGCTACTTTACGGGTAGCTAAGTGAATTACAGAACACGGTGAAGCTACAAGAGATCACATTGCAGATGTAGATAGCGCTGTACTAGGCCAGAGGAGCCCCTAGTACTAAGATATAAAAAAAAAAGTTCGTTTAGTGGGGACTTTAAACAGGAATATTCTAGTCCAGACAAGAAATCTTCTGTGTAAAGCCAGGCAACTAATAAACTAAACTAGTAAACTAACTAGAAGTCCTAAGCTGAAGAAAACAACTGTAACTATGAATACAACGTTGAACATAATTTTATTTAACTTCACATCAGCATGGCCAACAAATAACGACATTAACGACAACTACGTGCTCGACCAGCATCTCAAATATATAGCGATCTACCATCTAACTATCTCTTAGCAAGAATACAAATGAAAATCTACTTTAACCGAACGTACCCCCCCCCCCCCCCCCCTCCCCGCCTGGAATCGGCCAGACCACGAACGTTACCTGTGATCGCCATACCTGCCGACCAGCCCATTGTGCAAAGCATCAGTAGCTAGGTTAGGCTCCCACAGGTTGGTCCGGAAGTCAAAAAGAAGATCAAAAATCTGCCAGTCCGGTCTTTAAATACCTCAGTGCCAGATTTTCCCCCATTTCTGTCTAACTCAATTAGTTGTTCCGGTGGCCTGTTAGCAATTTTCAAACCAGAATAAATCTAAGATCTTTAATCTGCTATACTGTAGTCTTCGTCGCTTCCACCCTATTACAGTGCGAACGAACGAGGAATAGGAAACTACATCTAACCATACTATAGGTTTTTGTGGGGAAACATCTTAGGAATTCCATGCCAAATCTCGCAGCCGACGAGATAGTGAAAAAAGCTGAAAAGTACATACTTTACTTATTAATGGATTCGATTATGTTGCTGATAAAGTCTGTTGTCGAAACATTCAGTTGGCTGTGTGTGTTTTGTTTATCGAGGTACCCATAGACACGTGACCTGCCTGTTCTCACTTCCCGCCACAGTATTACTCGTCTGCTTCCATTTCTCGACATTGCAGGATGTATTGTCTAGATGTGCTTTCAGACTGTTTTCTTACATTCTCCATGACAGGGCAGGCTGACCATTTACCCATGTGCTTCCAGCTAATCAATGAACAGACCAGAATCTAACCCCAGTTCTTCTAGTCACCGACATCTACGTTTACAACTCACAAATGTTTAAAGGACACACCAACATCTACATTCACAATTGACGAATGTCTGAAGGACACACTGATAGCTACCTTCACAATTGACGAATGTCTGAAGGACACACCAACATCTACATTCACAATTGACGAATGTTTGAAGGACACACTGACAGCTACATTCACAATTGACGAATGTCTGAAGGACACACCATCATCTACATTCACAATTGACGAATGTTTGAAGGACACACTGACAGCTACATTCACAATTGACGAATGTCTGAAGGACACACCAACATCTACATTCACAATTGACGAATGTTTGAAGGACACACTGATAGCTACATTCACAATTGACGAATGTTTGAAGGACACACCAACATCTATGTTTACAACGCAAAAATATTTAAAGGACACACCAACATCTATATTCACAACTGACGAATGTTTGAAGGACACACCGACATTTACGTTCACAACTAACGAATGTTTGAAGGACACACTGACATTTACGTTCACATCTGACGAATGTTTGAAGGACACACCGACATTTACGTTCACATCTGACGAATTTTTGAAGGACACACCGACATTTACGTTCACATCTGACGAATGTTTGAAGGACACACTGACAGCTACATTCACATCTGACGAATGTTTGAAGGACACACCGACATTTACGTTCACATCTGACGAATGTTTGAAGGACACACCGACATCTACGTTCACATCTGACGAATGTTTGAAGGACACACTGACAGCTACATTCACAATTGACGAATGTTTGAAGGACACACCAACATCTACATTCACAATTGACGAATGTTTGAAGGACACACCAACATCTACGTTTACAACTGACGAATGTTTGAAGGACACACTGACAGCTACATTCACAATTGACGAATGTTTAAAGGACACACCGACAGCTACGTTCACATCTGACGAATGTCTGAAGGGCAGAGCTGCCTAGCAAATTGCAAGGTAAGGGGACGGCACTCAAGAAATTTAATTCTAGTTTAAACGCATAATAATAATAGAAGTAATTCATTCATTGTCCTGCTGTGCCATTATTTTGTCTCTTATGGCGCTCAGTCTATTCTCCCATTCCGTTCTATCCTATGCAATTATGGATTGAATCCAGTCAGCAGCTTTGGCCTCTCTCATCAACGTTTTTTTTAGGGTTTCTGTTGGGTGTCCTCGCCTCCATAATCCCTCTTTTTCCAATTTCAGTGCCTGTTGGTGATTCCCCGCTCGTCTTTTCTCAGACTGTGTCCACTTTAGCCCCATCTTCTCTATCTTATAATTGTTTGATACTAGTCGTTGCGCAGATATTTCCCTTTATTCTTCAAACCTTTTAAATGCACCCCATTTTATGTTCATCATTTTTCTCAGGTTTTTTTTTTTTTCTAATACATTTAACTTTCGTTCTATTTTTTTTTTTTTCGTGGTTCTCAAACTGTTACTGGCAAATGTTAAAAGTGAAATAACATCAGTATTGAAAATACGTAACTTGGTTTAAAAACTACACAATTTAAAGTTCAATATTTTGTTAAAAGCCGACGCTTTGTCAGTGCGCGTCTTAGTTTCTGTATTTGTACTTCATTGACTATGAAAATTATTAATTTAGTAAGTAAATTGATATATTACTTAAATAGCCTTTGTCTCTATTGTTACATCTGCTTGATCAGTTACAGGTGTCTTCAGTATATTTCATTATGTAACAAAACTTTACAGTTTGAAAATATGTCACACACACATACCTCATTTTAAAAACATTTTTCTAATTGTCCGCCCCCCCCCCCTCCCCCTCCCAAGTGATTAAACCCGGGGCGGCTCGGAATTCCTTCGCCCCCCTTTTGGCACTCCTCTTCCTACGCCACTACGTCTACACATAACACTGCACAGCGGTTTCTGGCACCCAACCACATCGTCTGTTTGGTTTCCGCCAACAATTCTAGCTGACCACGTGAAATTAATCCCGTTATTGCTGACCTCAGTGCCTTTGGCTGGATCCGCCTCTGCAGACGATGACGACAGCTGACCGATATGGGCCGATTTGTTGGCGTCGCCCCTGGAAATGTAGGGTGAGCATGATGCAAGCAAGTTGTTTTCTATTCTCAACCTCGCTGTCGCCCATAGGATAAAAAAAAAAACTTTTCTTATTTATCTGGCTCTCTTCAAACTCCTCTCCCCACCTTAAGAGGAATATATTTAAAAAGTCATATTTGTATTGGCTTGGGGGTGGTTGCTTGAGTTTGGGAGGGATAGTAGATTGGCAGTTAGATGTAGCGGTTTGTTTTTCTTGTTTTCTAGAATGAAACTCTAGGACGGTGTCACAGGGACCCCATAGATGAAGGGATCGATAGATGACGGCTAGACCGGCCAATGAGCGATCGCGGCGGCAGGGCCGAGTCGTAAGCATCGAATTTAAACTGGCAGCAACAGATCAGCAGTGACCGACCATGACCTAGTTATCGATTTGTGACGTAAGGATTGGAGGGCTGGCCAATGAGGCTTCGGGGCTGGTGAGAGGCGCGCCTGCACGAACGGGAACAAGTGGGCAGAGGGGTATGCTCGTCTCATCGCATGTCTGCGGGGTCAGTCTGGGGGGAAAACATGTTGCTTCTGCCAGGAATGTTCTTAACTCTTGTTGTCTTTACCGTGTGGGTTCCGGGGCCCCATTGTCAGGAAAACAAGAATAGACCCACTACCTCCCTAACAAGCATGTCGTAGGAGTCGATTAATTGTGGACTTCTTTCGAAGCCAGTGAGCATTTGCCCGAGCGGCCAGGAACAACCAACTGCACACAAGTGGAAAACGGATGTACATGCATAACTCAGGCCCTGGCACAAAGCTAAAGCCAAATGGACGAACAACCAGGACTTTCTACCGAAGCTTACAGCTGGTGAACAAAGGCAACTGGAATTTATCATCAACACCAACACATAATAAAAAAAGGGAAGAACACGCAAATATGAAGCGACGATATCAACAACAGACTGAAAGTAATGAATATTAGAAGGAGCACACAGATCCTTACAGCCCCCAAACTCAACGGTTCTGTGAGGGAACTGGAGAAAGAGAAGGAGGAGGTCGAATAAATACAGGTAAGGTTTTAATTTAGTCTGACTCCCCTCTCTGTCTCCATATTTCTTTCTCTCTCACACTCACACACACATACACATACACATAGACGAACGCACACCACACACATACACATACAAAGACGAATTGACAGGCAGATATGAGGCTTTCTAATTAACCTCCTTGATTGTTTCAACATTTGTTCTCTTCATTTAGTAGCAGCCTGGTTTTTCCCTAATTGCAAGTCTCTGCCGTGCTCTTCCCCACAAAAACAACACACATAGACACGCACACACACACAAACTCGCACACTGACTGCGCAGGGACTGGTACATGCTGTTTTAGTTCTCGCAGCTTCTAGGTCACGTGAGATGTTGTGGGATTAACCTCTGCGGTTTAAGGATTGGCGGGGAAATCCAATCGCTGCACCGGAAGTTGAGGATTGCACAGCCACGGTCACAGCCAGCAGCACGAGGGCCTACTGCGGCCGGGGAAATGTTGTAGGTTGTATGTGTCACAACTTCATAAAACAGTAATGTTTATCAGGAACAGTTCAGACCAATTCGCTAGTTTACATCTAGTGAACGTGAAGGAGAAGGAGGAGGAGAAGAAGAAGAAGAAGAAGAGGAAGAAAAGCAACAGCAGTAAAACAATAATAAGAAGAACGAACGAACGAACGAACTTTATTTTCAAAGGGTTACAAATTAGGCACGCAGGCCTGTCTTACATTCGGCCCTTCCAAACCTCCATCTTTCACACAGCAGTTGTATTTCATCAATAAAGCATGTTATATTCATGTAATGATACCCATATTATGGAAATGAAATCAAAAACAAAAGGATGGGTGGTAAAATATGTGCGCACGCTCACGCGCGAACACACACACCCACATACAAACACAAGCCCAATCACTCACTTACACACAAACACATAGGCACCCAGTACACACATACATCCACATACACACGAACATGCACACACATACATACACCACATACATTCATACCTACGTACATACAAAAATACATACAAAATCACATACATACATACATACATACATACATACAAACTCACATTCATGCATACATACATACATACAAAAATACATACATACATACACACACATACACACGATCTGAAACACACACGCATACAACCCAGACACATACAGACACACACACATGCAGTCACGGGCACACACAAACACATACACACACAAAAGCAGGGAAACAGACACACACATAGACATGCGCAACACCCACACATACACAGATATGCACACACAGTCACACATACGCACACAGACATACACGCAGACGCATAACCCAACACAAGCAGAGACACGCAGACATTATATAATAGACACACCGATAGAGACTCACACAGATACACACAAAGTCACGCACAGCCACAGACAGACACAGATGCACATGCAGCCATACACACCTACAGACACATAATGGCACACACACACACACACACACACTGACACACAGAGACATACACAAACACATACTAACAAACCCACAGACGCACAAATACTCGCACAGACACACACATGCAGACGCACACACACATTATCAAAAAGATGAACATACAAATACACACGAAACAACACACAGAGAAACACACAGACACATGCAGGCATAGACACACACGCAGAAACACCTACAGACACAGCATAGATATACACAAACAGACAGACACACACACACGGACAAACATGCAGCCAAGCCACGCCCACACATATCCACATACAATCATACACACAGACACACACGCAGCCACACATACAGATAGACATTTCAAGAAAAACACACACACAGACACACAACACAGACTGACACGCACACTGACACTCAGACACACACACACAGACACGCTTACAGACACACATACATATGCACATAAAAACACGCATATGGACGAGCCAACACAAAAACAGACACGCTCACGGGCACACCTAGAGACAAGCACCCAGACACCATACACACAGACACATTCACTGACACACGCCTACACACAGATATGTACACACAAACGTATACAGTTACCCATGCATACACAGAATCATACATAGAAGAAGGAGAAGAAGATATAGAACTTTTCGGAGACTCACGCACAGAAACAGACACACGGATAAATGAGTAATAGACTAACAGGTATTCAGACATACATGATTTTATATAGACAGACCAACAGACTGATAGGTACATTGACAGACAGACAGACGGACGAGTATGCAGAGAAATAGAAAGCAGTTAGCTCAACAGTTATCCTAATGGGTTATATATGGGTTTTCTGTCTGCCTCTTTGCATGGCAATGCGTTTCTTCACGAGTATGTATGACAAGAGAGACAAACTGACAGACAGACACATATCTTTTTCTTCTCCTCCTTTGCCTTTTTCCTTCTTTACTGCAGATTCCACCCGCCTCCATTCATCTCTGTGATTAGCCTGTATATTTTCTCCCCCATCGGCTTCTTGGTCTGCCTCATGGTCAGCTGGCTTGTGTACACAGTCTCTACCTCTGCCCTCTGACATTCTCTCAATATACCCAAGCCATTTACATTTATTAACTCTCATGATGCAAGTGATCATTGGGGATTTAAACAGATTCAAAGTGAGACGCAACAACAAAGATATTTAGTGATTATGTAAACAAAAAAGCTCTTTCTGCGCGTTGCTATCACTTGTGCGGTGTAAGGGGGCGGGGGGGGGGGGGTGAAATGGTTTGGTCTTTGTGTCCGAGGAGTGAGAGCCACGTGGCTAGTGCAGTCTTTTCAAACTGTGCAAGTAGCTTACCGAGGATTCCAGGTTGGACTTCAGCGTCAGAGCCTGCGTTTTTATTTGTTTGACCAGCCGCTCCTATTCCCCCGCCCGCCCCTCTCAATCCAATTATTCTTCTATAAACCAGATACAGCAGGAAAGGGCAAACAAAGAAACAGTTTTAAAAACAAATCTGTCTATGGCACTGACAAGGTTACTGAACGTTACGATCAATTTGTCCACACCTCTCGACTTTTCCCTGACCTACTTGTTACCTGTGTGAGTAACTGGGTTGCCACACCTGCCTTTCTGTTATCCCCTTGTCAGCGATATGCGTGCGCGCGCACACACTCACAGATTCTTTCTTTCACACATTTAATCACATACTCCAGCCACACCCCCACCCCACATATAAACACACACGTAAACACACACACACACACGCGCACACACACACGTGCAACATTGTACTAGTTTGACCGATCCCGGGAAGGTGTCTCCTACCAAGCGGGACGTCAATAAACAAGTACCACGGAAACTGCGCCTCCATTTCCGTAATGATCTTACCAACAGTTGTAGGAGTCACAGCCGGCCCGTGCAAGCCATCGCCACAATCTGGTGGCTTCAACTGTCCAGGATCGCTGCGACTGGGCAACTCTAGCATATTTCTTCTTGACCCATTTACCCCAGCACCCAGTCCTCATAGTCCCACGCTCATGATGATGATTATGATGATGATGTGGATTCTGAGGTGCTATTGTAGAAAAGGTCGGGGGGGGGGGGGGGGGTTGGCAGACCCACTTCCCACATAACTAGGGGTGTTTCCTTAGTGCATCTGCTTGAGAGGCAAGGAACCAACAGCATGCATATAAATAAGCCAGATCTGTCAAACGGATGTGTATGAAAATTCAGGTTTCAGAACAAGACTAAAGTCCGTAAATGGACGAACAACCAAAAACTTCCCCCGATAACGAGGCACTTCAACAAGGCGAAACCTATTGAGTTCTGACTTCCCTATAAAGTTTGTTAGGGGGTTAAAATAATTCCCCCACCCTTCCCGACTCGAAACCATTTTGATGGGGAAAGTCAGTGGATTGAAACGTTGTTGCACGTATTGTTTGTCTTCAAGTGGTCATGTGGCCAGTTAGCTTGCTGTCGGTTCCTTGTCCATAGGTTCCGAAACCCACTGATGTAACATTTCTAAAATAACATTGTCTCCCAGGTCCATCAAGCTGAAAACGAGTTGAGGAAATGTTTTATGAAGCAAAGCAGGTGATTTTGACTCCATCATCAATGGAGTGATAATTTGTCTTCACAAATATAGGAATAGCAATGAATATTGAACACGCTACAGAATACAGAGGGTGGCTTTAATATTTGTTTCTTGTTTATCTGCAACACTGCAGTTTGTGGATACGGTTGACTCTCCTGGCCACAAGTACATTGTTTCTCTCAGAAGGGGAACAGCACCACAATGATAGGACTTCGTGAGACCGGCGATAATCTAAGTGTGTGTGTGTGTGTGCGCGCGCTCTGAATGCATGTTTGTATTGTGTGTGTGTGCGCGCGCGCTCGTGCTACACCTCCGATCCTATCTAGAGAGTTATTCTTCCATTTTGTTCAGAAGTGCTAGAGATGCTATCTTTTTTCAGTTACTCTTTGTTCTATCGTGTGTGCTATTTTTGTGCTAGACTTGGCACTCAATCCTCTCCTAGACTTGACACCCAATCCTCTCCTAGACTTGGCACCCAATCCTCTCCTAGACTTGCCACCCAATCCTCTCCTAGACTTCGCACTTAATCCTCTCCTAGACTTGAAACCCAATCCTCTCCTTGACTCGGCGCCCAATCCTCTCTTAAACTTGGCACTCAGTTCTCTCCTAGACTTGACGTCCAACCCTGTCCTAGACTTGAGGCCAACCCTCTCCTAGACGTGACGTTCAACCCTCTCATAGTTTTGCGCCCAATCCTCTTCTAGACTTGACACCCAATCCTCTCCAAGACTTGGCACTCAATCCTCTCCTGGACTTGATACCCAATCCTCTCCTAGACTTGGCCTCAAATCCTCTCCTAGACTTGGCACCCAATCTTGTCCTTAACTTGGCGCTCAATCCTCTCATAGACTTGGCACCCAATCCTCCCCTTTACTTGGCGCTCAATCCTCTCCTAGACTTGGCACCCAATCCTCTCCTTTACTTGGCGCTCAATCCTCACCTAGACTTGGCACCTAATCCTCTCCTTTACTTGGCGCTCAATCCTCTCCTAGACTTGGCACCCAATCCTCTCCTTTACTTGGCGCTCAATCCTCTCCTAGACTTGGCATCCAATCCTCTCTTAGACTTGACACCCAATCCTCTCCTAGACTTGGCACCCAATCCTCTCCTAGACTTGGCACCCAATCTTGTCCTTGACTTGGCGCTCAATCCTCTCCTAGACTTAGCACCCAATCCTCTCCTAGACTTGGCACCCAATCTTGTCCTTGACTTGGCGCTCAATCCTCTCCTAGACTTGGCACCCAATCCTCTCCTAGACTTGGCACCCAATCCTCTCCTAGACTTGGCACCCAATCCTCTCCTAGACTTGGCACCCAATCTTGTCCTTGACTTGGCGCTCAATCCTCTCCTAGACTTGGCACCCAATCCTCTCCTAGACTTGGCACCCAACTTTGTCCGTGAAGGTTCCACTTCTGAACCAAGCCAGGGACGACAACACGAAGATTGGTTCAACTTTTCGTTTGGTCCACTGACAAAACAAAACCCACTCTTGCTAACAATCCTAAACTAGTCATTGGCTAGAACAAAGAAAACACAAAAATGTAACTCAAAATTCCTTCAACAGGAAATAAACTGGAATTATTTGCCCCCTGGTTTCATGTTTCATATTCACAATTTCGTTTTACCAGGTTTGCCTGAGCACAATTTTTATTAGTAAACATGGTTGCTAGGGATAGTGCGGGTTAGAGGTCAGAGGTCGTAAAGTGTATGAGCAATCCAGCTCTATGTTGCAGGCATTAGCAACAACTACAAAACCAAAATGGAGATTCCTTGAGAGGAATGTAACGGAAATATCTAGAGAGAAAACAGCAAGGAGTGGAGTCGTGGGTGTCGAAGAAGAATGTGTAGAATATCGTGGGCGAAACGGAAACAAACATTTTAAGCTAAAGAGCGGGGCAGACGATATAATAAAACCCAGGAGTCAATCTGATTCTCATCATCATCATCCTAGTCGTCGTCGTCGCCTTTATCATCAGGTGCCTTGCCGACTAGGGTGAGCGTTCTCGCCATTCCACAATCGCATGTATCAACTTGTGATTTGATAATTTTGTTATGACAAAAGAATATTATAGCTTTAGCATCCTCTATTTTCCTTTTCATAAATCGTTCTAGCTGCAAGAACATTTTCAGATTCTTTCCTTCACATAACAGTGCCAAAAAAACAACGAAGGTTATCGCTTTCTGGTGTCTGTGACAAGCAGGGCTTTATTGAAAGGAAACATTTAGGTACATGTAGCCACCACAAATTGTCTATCACAATGCTTAAAAGGGATGCTTTAAAAAGGTGGCGGTACTGCGTACTACCAGAATACAAGCCTTGACTATATGTTGTCTTTGGGCCAGCGCCTTTTTTAAAGCATCTGCATGACTAATTTCTATCGTGCAAAGATTGTATGCACTTTTCCGTGGAGCAACACCCTTGTGGTTCACAGACATTGTTTGGCCATCACATGTTAAACCTGCCACTAAACTATCGTCTTCGGTTCTTGTGTTTCACATTCTTCCGCTCTGAACTTATCTGCGAGCATTTCCTTCAAAGACGACAATAAGTTCCCGTGTTTCTGTTTCGTGGTTTACCTTCAATCTATTTACAAAAAGATAGCAACAAGCTTTCTGCGTTGTACCCCCCTATCTCTTCCCAAATCCTTACAGTTGTCACAACGTGTTTCTATTTACTTCTTCTTATATAATGATAAATGCGATATAATGTCTATCTTATCCTACATCTGTCAATCAGGTGCCGTCTACACAGTGTAGGTTTGCTGCAAAGGGTCTCAAACACGCTTTCTCTGTTGTCATGGGTATACACTCTCCTAGACTGCTGCTCGTCAATCTCTGGATGTTGTCCTCCCACTTGTATCGTTGCCGACCTATTGCTCTCTTGCCTTAGACCTTTCCATCCAGTATGGTTTTTAAAAGTGTGTTATGTCTTTTAATGTGGCCACATTATTTCAATTGTCTCTTGTTCATTTCTTTCGGTAAATCTCTTTTTATTTGTAGTGTTTACCTCTGTACTGGTCAGGTTTTTGCTGTGCCTCTATAGTCAGTCTGAGTACTCCTTATTTCGGCCAGCATTTGGTTTCTTTGGGTTTAGCCAGCGCAGAGTTCCAGTACTGATGGTACCAGTCACAATCTGGATATATGTCCGTCTTGCCTTTCCCCTGAGTGTAGTGAGCCGGCCAGACCTGCTGGTTACACCCAGAGGCCTCATTCTCTCCAGGCTAAAATAATCTTCTTTTTCTATTGCTTAGGCCTGTTCTTCTGCAGTGGATGACAAACATCACGTTTTCAAGACAGTCGCAGTAATGCAGTGCATATTACATGGATATGGTTTTCATTTAAAAAACATGTTTATTTTTCCAAGGTATGAAAACTGATGAGATACCCTGTATATGCGTGTACACCCACATTATTGTTAGCTGTGTACAAGTACCACCACCACAATGTAGAATCACAGTTACGTTGGTTGTATCAGAATGTAAATAACAATCACATATGTAAGCAAAGAGTTACAATAATTGTAACGGTAGAGAAGTCAGAAAAGCAAAAACAATACAGAGACTTAGCTGATTTTAACGGTAAGACAGCAGCTTTTTGTAAGCAAAGAGTTACACTATTTGTAAAAGTAAACTGTAACACAGATACGCATACAGGAATGTAAAAGATTTTAAAAGTAATAAACAGATAAATTGTAAGCAAATAGTTACACTATTTGTAAAAGTAAACAGTAACACAGATACGCATACAGGAATGTAAAATATTTTAACGGTAATAAGCAAGTAAATTTGTAAGCAAATAGTTACACTATTTGTAAACGTAAACAGTAACACAGATACGCATACAGGAATGTAAAAGATTTTAACGGTAATAAGCAAGTAAATTTGTAAGCAAATAGTTACACTATTTGTAAACGTAAACAGTAACACAGATACGCATACAAGAATGTAAAAGATTTTAACGGTAATAAGCAAGTAAATTCGTAAGTAAATAGTTACACTATTTGTAAAAGTAAACAGTAACACAGATACGCATACAGGAATGTAAAAGATTTTAACGGTAAGAAACAAACAAATTTGTAAGTAAATAGTTACAATATTTGTAAAAGTAAACAGTAACACAGATACGCATACAAGAATGTAAAAGATTTTAACGGTAAGAAACAAACAAATTTGTAAGTAAATAGTTACAATATTTGTAAAAGTAAACAGTAACGCAGAAAGATACGCATGCAGAGAGTTACGCTGACTTTAACGGTAAAAAAAAAAAAGTAAGAAATGAATGTGTTAGCAAACAGTTAGATTAACTGGAACAATACAGCAGTTCACAGAAAACTGTAGAGACGAAAGATCAAGAGACGATGGAGATGTAGGGAACATGCATGGCTGTCAGCATGTCAGGGATTCGTTGATGTCAGCCAGCGAGAGAGAGAAAACAACAAACACGAGGCGGTGGTCGAGTCTTGATTCTGTCAACCTGCAACTTGGCTGATTCGGTTGTCATTGCCATTAAACTGTCTGCAGCCCGGTCCGCTGACGGTAAGCAAAAGCAGTGACCGACCAGAGAGCGAGAACAGGCAGATAGGGCAGGGCGGAGAGAAGCAGGAGGGAGAGAGGTGCAGTGGGAAATTCCGCATGTTAAATGCGTATGTTGGCAACCGGAGACAATATTGAGTTCTTTGATAGCGCTGGATGAGGCTGATTTGTCCGAGAAATATCTCTCCTCTCGTGAGTACAGTCAGCGTCACATCAAGTGTGCTATAACTGTTATTATATCATTACTGATAACAATTGTTATTATTTCAACGTAGTTGGGCTGATTGTGAGCAGAAATCAACATATTCTAGGATTGTCAAGGTGAGTAGGAAAGGATTGATTGTAGAAATAACATCTTTCATGTGTTCAGTGTACTAACTCGCATGGCATATCTAACATAGTCTGATGTTTAATGTACGATATATTATCTAATAAACGATCTAGCATCCAATATAGAATGTAATATCCAATATAAATCTAGTATTTAATATAAATCCTACACTCTAATTTATAATCTGACATCTTATCTACATCTAACAACTAATATACATTCTAACATCTCTTCTTCTTCCTCTTTTACGTCTTCTTCTTCTTCTTCTTCTTCTTCTTCTTCTTCTTCTTCTTCTTCTTCTTCTTCTTCTTCTTCTTCTTCTTCTTCTTCTTCTTCTTCTTCTTCTTCTTCTTCTTCTTCTTCTCTCTCTTCTTCTTCTTCTTTCTTCTTCTTCTTCTTCTTCTTCTTCTTCTTCTTCTTCTTCTTCTTCTTCTTCTTCTTCTTCTTCTTCTTCTTCTTCTTCTTCTTCTTCTTCTTCTTCTTCTTCTTCTTCTTCTTCTTCTTCTTCTTCTTCTTCTTCTTCTTCTTCTTCTTTGCGTTCAGCGGCTCTAAACTCCGGCGGAAAATCTGGTGGTTCATCCACCACTGGACTTTAGACATGTTCCAGAACTTGAATCTTTCATGCACATCTGTTTTACAGATCTGACGTATTTGCATGCAGACTGTTGGTTCCTTGCCTTTCAGGCATTATACAATCTAACAACTAATATGCAATTTAACATCTCAAATACAATTTAACAACTACAATACAGTCTAACATCTCATATATAATTTAACAGCACATATGCAGCACATCTATAATATCTATTATACCCAGTAGAAAACTGTATGACAGGGTTGCTCTCCATTGTGGTAGCCATAAGTTCAAATCCCCAGTTTAGGTAGCTATATAAAATTGACTTCCCTGCCTACAGTCGGTGTCTATACATATTCTGAGAAGTAAAGGCGACCGGCATGATATGACCTATCGACGCCGGGTGTTATGTAGCACATACCCTGTAAGTATCAAGGCGTGAGTGCGTGAAGCTGGACCCCACTAGGACCGCACACAGAGTGATTAACACCCGGTGACCCAAAGAGTAACAATTCGGACGAGGAAACTTCCCACCCCCACGCACCCGCTCTCTTTCCGTGTACAAAAACAGTGTTCAGCCATAAGGTTAAGTTGAGGACGCTGACAGTGATAAAGTCACCAGAAGGGTCGCTTATAAGTGTCATTGAGTGGAAACGGGTGTTTTATAAGCCACTGGCCAGTTGGTTATGCCGCGGGTCTCTCATGCTGGAGACCTTGGTTCAATTCTCACTTAAGGATGGAGATTTATTCTGTCGGGAATAACAGTACAAATGTTAGTCTGCACAGTTTGTGGCGATTACACTGGCTCCCTCAGGGTTATGACTTAAATATTCTACTCCCAGAGGCGCATGAGGAGGCGTGTGGGCGGACCCGGGGTGTTATAACTTTACAAATTGGGGGGGGGGGGGGGGGGGGGGGGGGGGGGTGTGACATATTTGTGTGTATGTATGTAAAGGAAGGAGCTAGTGACAAGAAAGTTTCCGCACCGGACGCCAACTGTACTTGCAGTGCCTTTGCCTAAACCGCCATTATCATCACCAGCTTGTGCCGTGTCCAGCGACGTAGGCGCTGGTGTGTTTCCAGAGCTCTGGTATTTTGAATTAGTTCTACTAACGATATTTCCCACCATGCCAAAAGACCATCAAGAATTGTCGCTTCTGGTCTGCCTCTGCTTCTTCTATTGTTGATCTTTCCGGTCATCTCATTCTTTCTTACTGCTTCTATTCTGATAACTTGACAGTCTATTTCTTGTTGGTTTTTAATTTCATCAGCAATTTCCAGTCGTTGTTGTCACACTGGCAGGCCAGGGTGTGGCAGCCTTGACTTGACACCGCCCCAAAAGTTGTAGCAACCAGCACTAGAGACGGTGTTGTGTTGAAACTGACACCTGTTCAGAAAGTTGAAGAATCCACCGTGGCAAAGTTGTTTAAACCTTTTGCCTGGACCTCGGAATGGCGTGGGTTCGCGAGATTGCAGACGTTTTCGGGGATCCGTTGGGACAGCGATGGTCTCTTTAGTGACAGAATTGCTGTTTTGTGATATTTATATTCTCAACGACAGACTTTTTGTGATTTCTTTTAGTCGCTTTTAACGTCTCTTTTTCTCTCTCTCTCGCCATCCGTAGGTCCATTTCTCTGTCTCTCTCCTTCTTCATCGCTATCAGTCTTTTCAACTTTCTTTTTCTGTGTCTGTCTTTTTCCTGGTTGTGTCTGCCGGACTGTCTGTCTGTCTGCCGGACTGTCTGTCTGTCTGCCGGACTGTCTGTCTGTCTGTCTGTCTGTCTGTCTGTCTGTCTGTCTGTCTGTCTGTCTGTCTGTCTGTCTGTCTGTCTGTCTGTCTGTCTGTCTGTCTGTCTGTCTGTCTGTCTGTCTGTCTGTCTGTCTGTCTGTCTGTCTGTCTGTCTGTCTGTCTGTCTGTCTGTCTGTCTGTATGTATGTGTGTGTGTGTGTGTATGTGTGTGTGTGTGTATGAATGTATATTCAGAAAAACATACCTATGTAAGTATATATATATCTTTATATCTATGTATGTAAGTGTGGTTATGTACAGATGTAGGCACTGAGTACAATCTATTGATCTTTCTTACAGAACAAGCGAGGAGACTCCACCTGGCAGACATGCAGTCTCTCTGTCTGAAACAACAACATGACGGGGCGGAACACAGGAGCTCCACTTCAGCTTCCCCCAGCCAAGACTGTCCTCGCCACAGAACACACACATCTCTAGCTCATAGTAGGTAGGTAACGTTTCAGCTGGGATGTAAAGGCGGCCGATGTGATGGTGACCGCATCCCCATCGATTGCCCACTTGTCTGCGGTAAAATATAGATCTAGTATTATACTTATTAATACAAGACTTGTCACAGTTATACACAAGTATACGTATACATTTGGTTGGTACAATCGTTACAAATACAACTATACTGTTCAATAGGGAAATGCAAAATTATCCGTTGGCAAATTATTTTTTTTAACTTGTCAAAAAAATTTTTTTTTTAAAAGCCCGTACGCCTAAAAACTAGGGATGGTCTAGGTGCAAAAGAAGTGTCAATTGATTGGATGAACCCTAAGGTATTCTGCAGTTTGACAAATTTCACTTATTAAATTACACACATAATGTGTGCTTTGCGTATATGTGTGTGAGTCTGTGTAAAGAACATAGGGCTGGAAAACTGGCTAGAAACAGAGAGACTTTCAGGGGATGAGAGCGACTTTGAGTAAAGCAGTGTTGCGCAACCTTTTTTATCCACCTGCGGACAAACAAAACAGGTACAACTGTTTCGAAGACCACCAAAACATATTTATTTGTTTCACGGATCACAAAAACAGGCACAATTGTTTGAAGCATCACTAAAACAGGAACAGTTATTTCGAGGAAAACAAACACCAGGTACAATTGTTTGACAACTAACCAAACTCAGGAAAAATACAACTGTAGATAGCAATGTGTTTGTCTGATCCGATGTCACATCTAGTAAGAACATCTGACTGCCCTGACTGGGACCTTGTCTGGCTGAAATCACACAGCCGCCACAGGAGTTCTTCCCTGCCCAGCCTGGACTAGACTGACACCTTTTCGTCTGTCCAGATGACCGTGTTATATTGTATTATCAGGAGGCATCGGATGCAAAGCATATGGCGGATGGCGAGTGTGTGTAGCTAGACCCTATCAACAGGCAAGTGTCTAGCCAAATCACATCGGCGAGTCCATTTCATCTCGTGTGTTCATTATATTATGTGATAAATTATTATGGTATATTTAGTGTATTATTAATGTGATGTTTAAAAAGTTTTTAAATATATTTTTGTTGACCCTTGTTTGATCCTCGATTCAGCCAGCTCCTTGTATGGAAGTCAAGAAGCTGGACGATCTACAGATGATAGATACATTAGTTGCTGCTGACGGACTTGCAAACATGTTTGAAAAAAGGAATCCAGCTCCATGCAGATTTGAACTAACTACCCTCGGATCCGCATTTGAACATCTAGCCGCTACACTACAGCTGCCCCCTATTATTTATTCTGACCCATAAATGGACATCTGCAGATGATCGGTAAATAACAGTTAGCTGTCTGAGCTCTGTCCCAGTTAGTCTGTCACACAATCTGCAGATGATCGGTAAATAACAGTTAGCTGTCTGAGCTCTGTCCCAGTTAGTCTGTCACACAATCTGCAGATGATCGGTAAATAACTGTTAGCTGTCTGAGCTCTGTCCCAGTTAGTCTGTCACACAGTGGTGTTGGCTTGGACACAGCATCTAATAATTCTCATATTGAATGTGTTGTGATTCTCAGGATGTGAATATTTGATCTGTTGTTGTTGGGAATATGTGTGAACAGCTGGGGTAAATGGTCAGTGTGGGCACAGCTTGAATTTAGACACAGCTTGGATATGATCACAGATTGATTATGAGCACAGCTTGAGTATGGGCACAGCTTGATTCTGAGCACAGCTTCAGTACAGGCACAGCTTGAGTATGGGCACAGCTTTATTTTGAGCACAGCTTCAGTATGAGCACAGCTTGAGTATGGGCACAGCTTTAGTGTGGACACAGCTTTATAAAGAGCACAGCTTCAGTATGGGCACAGCTTTATTATGAGCACAGCTTCAGTGTGGGCACAGCTTCAGTATGGGCACAGCTTGAGTATAGGCACAGCTTGAGTATGGGCACAGCTTGAGTATGGGCACAGCTTGAATATGGGCACAGCTTGAGTATGGGCACAGCTTGAGTATGGGCACCGCTTACAACACCGATGTTTCATATTTAAAGCTTGCAAAATTTGGTGCTCGTGTTTTATTATTCGCCTATAAAATAAAAATGGGTCTTGTCTTTCTAAAGGAACGAATCTCGTATTTTGTTGTAACAAGGAAGACAACAAAACAATTACTAGCATCCATCAACAATGGCGTAAAGGAGGGAACTAGAGTTAGGAGAACATCAAACGCAAGTGATTCCAAACTATTTTGACTCAAAAAGACCTTTGTAGAATACGTTTCTGTGGCGGATTATAGACTTAAAACTTTTACCCGTACAAGCCAATCTCTGTGTGATGTGGTCAGCGTCACGCCGCACATACCCCTCATGTAGAAGTCGGGAGACTTATTTTTTTGTCCTTGCTAAAACGGAAAATACTTACAATTTTTATTCACACTTTTTATTCCAGCATTGGGAGGATGTTGCCAGTCAAACGTCGAAGTTTAAGTACATCTTTGCTGAGGTGCCAGGCTGCCCCGAAGGAGTGTGTCTGTACAGTGCTGAGGTGCCAGGCTGCCCCGAAGGAGTGTGTCTGTACAGTGCTGAGGTGTCAGGCTGCCCCGAAGGAGTGTGTCTGTACAGTGCTGAGGTGTCAGGCTGCCCCGAAGGAGTGTGTCTGTACAGTGCTGAGGTGTCAGGCTGCCCCGAAGGAGTGTGTCTGTACAGTGCTGAGGTGCCAGGCTGCCCCGAAGGAGTGTGTCTGTACAGTGCTGAGGTGCCAGGCTGCCCCGAAGGAGTGTGTCTGTACAGTGCTGAGGTGCCAGGCTGCCCCGAAGGAGTGTGTCTGTACAGTGCTGAGGTGCCAGGCTGCCCCGAAGGAGTGTGTCTGTACAGTGCTGAGGTGTCAGGCTGCCCCAAAGGAGTGTGTCTGTACAGTGCTGAGGTGCCAGGCTGCCCCGAAGGAGTGTGACTGTACAGTGCTGAGGTGCCAGGCTGCCCCGAAGGAGTGTGTCTGTACAGTGCTGAGGTGCCAGGCTGCCCCGAAGGAGTGTGTCTGTACAGATTTGGTTGTTGTCTAGTGGACTGTGTGAGGATACACTTATTCTTTAAAAAATATGTGTGGCGCACGCGTATGTGTGTGTGTGTGCGGCGCACGCGTATGTGTGTGTATGTGCGGCGCACGCATTTGTGTGTGTGTGTGCGGTGCACGCGTATGTGTTTGTATGTGCGGCGCACGTGTATGTGTGTGTAGTCGCGCCCACGCTTTACAGTGACTAATATTGTCAAGGGAAGAACAGAGCTAATGTAAACAATTCGCAGATGGGAAAGGGGGGGGGGGGTGTAGCCCTGTGTCAGTGGTGACCATGTGTTAGTTGTAGCTCTGTGTCAGTGGTAGCTCTGTGTCGATGGTAGCCGGTGTCAGTGGTAACTGGTGTCAGTGGTAGCTGGTGTCAGTGGTAGCCGGTGTCAGTGGCAGCTCTGTGTCAGTGACAGCTCTGAGTCAGTAGTAGCCGGTGTCAGTGGTAGCTCTGTGTCAGTGACAGCTCTGTGTCAGTGGTAGCCGGTGTCAGTGGTAGCCGGTGTCAGTGGTAGCCGGTGTCAGTGGTAGCTGGTATCAGTAGTAGCTGTGTGTCAGTGGTAGCTGTGTGTCAGTGGCAGCTCTGTGTCAGTGGTAGCCGATGTCAGTGGTAGCCGGTGTCGATGGTAGACGGTGTCAGTGGCAGCCCTGTGTCAGTGATAGCTTTGTGTCAGTGGTAGCTTTGTGTCAGTGGTAGCCCTGTGTCAGTGGTAGCCGGTTTCAGTGGTAGCCCTGTGTCAGTGGTAGCCGGTTTCAGTAGTAGCTGGTGTCAGTGGTAGCCGGTGTCAGTGGCAGCTCTGTGTCAGTGACAGCTCTGTGTCAGAGGTAGCCGGTGTCAGTGGTAGCCCTGTGTCAGTGGTAGATCTGTGTCAGTGGTATCTGTGTGTCAGTGACAGCTATGTGTCAGTGGTAGCCGTGTGTGTCAGTGGTAGCCCTATGTGAGTGGTAGCCTTGTGTAAGTGGTAACCCTGTGTTAGTGGTAGCTCTGTGTCAGTAGTAGCTCTGTGACGGTGGTAGCCGGTGTCAGTGGTAGCCGGTGTCAGTGGTAGCTGGTGTCAGTGGTAGCCGGTGTCAGTGGCAGCTTTGTGTCAGTGACAGCTCTGTGTCAGTGGTAGAAGGTGTCAGTGGTAGCTCTGTGTCAGTGACAGCTCTGTGTCAGTGGTAGCCGGTGTCAGTGGTAGCCGGTGTCAGTGGTAGCCGGTGTCAGTGGTAGCTGGAATCAGTAGTAGCTGTGTGTCAGTGGTAACTGTGTGTCAGTGGTAGCTGTGTGTCAGTGGCAGCTCTGTGTCAGTGGTAGCCATTGTCAGTGGTAGCCATTGTCAGTGGTAGCCGGTGTCAGTGGTAGCCCTGTGTCAGTAGTAGCCGGTTTAAGTGGTAGCCCTGTGTCAGTGGTAGATCTGTGTAAGTGGTAGCTGGTGTCAGTGGTAGCCCTGTGTAAGTGGTAGCCCTGTGTCAGTAGTAGCCGGTTTAAGTGGTAGCCCTGTGTCAGTGGTAGCCCTGTGTAAGTGGTAGCTGGTGTCAGTGACAGCTCTGTGTCAGTGGTAGCCGTGTGTGTAAGTGGTAGCTATATGTGAGTGGTAGCCCTGTGTCAGTGGTAACCCTGTCTGAGTGGTAGCCCTGTGTCAGTGGTAACCCTGTGTGAGTGGTAACCCTGTGTGAGTGGTAACCCTGTGTGAGTGGTAACCCTGTGTGAGTGGTAACATTGTGTGAGTGGTAGCCCTGTGTCTGTGGTAGCCTTGTGTGAGTGGTAGCCCTGTGTGAGTGGTAGCCTTGTGTGTCAGTGGTAGCCTTGTATTAGTGGTAGCCCTGCATGAGTGGTAGCCCTGTGTTTCAGTGGTAGTCCTGTGTGTCAGTGGTAGCCCTGTGTGTCAGTGGTAGCCTTTGTGTCAGTGGTAGCCCTGTATGAGTGGTAGCCCTGTATGAGTTGTAGCCCTGTATGAGTGGTAGCCCTGTATGAGTGGTAGCCCTGTGTGAGTGGTAGCCCTGTGTGTCAGTGGTAGCCCTGTGTGAGTGGTAGCCCTGTGTGTCAGTGGTAGCCCTGTGTGAGTGGTAGCCCTGTATGTCAGTGGTAGCCCTGTGTGAGTGGTAGCCCTGTATGAGTGGTAGCCCTGTGTATCAGTGGTAGCTCTGTATGAGTGGTAGCCCTGTATGAGTGGTAGCCCTGTGTCTGTGATAGCCCTGTGTGTCAGTGGTAGCCTTGTGTGTCAGTGGTAGTTCTGTATGAGTGGTAACCCTGTGTGTCAGTGGTAGCCCTGTATGAGTGGTAGCTCTGTGTCAGTGGTAGCCCTTTAGGAGTGGTAGCCTTGTGCCAGTGGTAGCCCTGTATGAGTGGTAGCCCTGTGTCAGTTATAGCCCTGTGTGTCGGTGGTAGCCTTGTGTGTCAGTGGTAGCCCTGTATGAGTGGTACCCTGTTTGTCAGTGGTAGCCCTGTATGAGTTGTAGCCCTGTATGAGTGGTAACCCTGTGTGTCAGTGGTAGCCCTGTATGAGTGTTAGCCCTGTGTGAGTGGTAGCCCTGTGGAAACTCTCTCCACAACAGACAAGCCCACTTCTTTCACAATAGTAGGCTATAAAGTTGGCCATGGGGGCAGAAATCAGTTTTTTTAGGACCCTTTTTAGGACGTATGAAGCCTTTGTGCAGTTATTTATTCTACACCGTCTCTTCCTCAACTTAACCTGGGCATCGCTTTTGTCAAACCTGGGCATCGCTTTTGTCAAACCTGGGCATCGCTTTTGTCAAACCTTTATAATGCTAGAACACCGACATATTGCAGGTCTCGTGATGGCAAAAGCTTCAACAATATAAACAAGTCATCAGTTCATCTGGACACATTGGCATGGTTAAAACAAACCCCCAGACGCACATATTCAGACACACGCAGACACATATGCACAAACGTAGACACACACATAGACAAACACACGGATACACACACACAACCCACAGGCACACACGCAGAAGCCCACACATAGACACACACGCCGACAGACAGACAGACAGACAGACAGACAGACAGACAGACAGACAGACAGACAGACAGACAGACAGACAGACA
>CAJHNH020001202.1:605000-650000 GCA_905116865.2 Candidula unifasciata | reverse complement strand
AGAGAGAGAGAGCGAGCGAGAGAGAGAGAGAGAGAGAGAGAGCGAGCGAGAGAGAGAGAGAGAGAGAGAGAGAGAGAGAGAGAGAGAGAGAGAGAGAGAGGGAAATTTCTCACTTACGGTGATGTGGTTTCGTCTTGTTGCCTCCCTTTGAGTGAAGGTGTTTGTAAACGTCCGAGAGAAGAGGATAGTTGTTGGCGCTACGGTACTGGTAATTTGTTCGACTCTGTCAGCGGTTATACACTGAGCGATCTTGTCCAGTGTCGCAAAAGTCGATGTAAATTCTATGAATCCCCTCCCACCGTTAAGACGGGATACAGAATATATTAGATACTCACTGCAGTCGACCTTCAGTGCGGAGATGACACATGGTTACGATGACCATTTCAGCAAATTGAGATTGTCTCAACTCAATGATCATCAGTCTCCATAGTAACGTACCTCTGACCCCTGACCTGACCCCTGACCTGAAGGACAAACACAGACCGAACGTGTCATGTGATAGCAACTTTGGGCGGCCAACTTGGCCCTGGATATTTTCTCGGTTGCTTCCCTTACGCTACAGAAACACTGCATTTGCTTTTTAAAGCTTTCTTTTGGGTCCGTTCAAGAAGACACTGGTCTCTAGAATGGGGTCGGGGTGGGGGGAAGGGGGGGGGGGTTTAGAGGGGGGGGGGGACGCGAACATGTTTCATGGGGGTGGGGGGGGGGGGGTAATGCCATTTTGAAACTGACTGCACTGTTATTTGTGATCCCTTACATTTTCAGTATAATTAAAAATGAAATATTAAAATATATTTTGTTCAAATAACACACACACACACACACGCACGCACGCACGCACGCACGCACGCACGCACGCACGCACACACACACACACACACACACAAAACCAAGCAAATATATATAAATAATTAGTGTGTATTAACAGTTACAAAGTAAATTAACATGACACATGTATTTATAGAATAATAATACATTCTGGCCAAAAAGTATCTCCATACTGTCTATCTAGCTTGTCGCCGAATCTATTGTTCTCCCCTATATTAATTACATCACATATTGTTTAGTAGAGGGTTGGCTAGGGGCGGTGGGGTGGGCGGAAGGAGGGGGGGGGGGGGGTTGGAGATATGAAAGTCTTGACATATAATCAAGGGATGTGGGGAGATCTTAACATATACTCAAGGGAGGTGTGGAGATCTGAACATATTCACAAGTTGAAATGGGGTGCGTGGGTCTTGCCATATACTCAAAAAAAAAAAAAAAAAAGGAGGGGAGGGCGGGGGCGACACTGGTTTAAGAAGTCTGTTTACGGTTAGTCACTGCGTTAGCGCAGTGGCTAAAACGCTTGCCTGCAATCCCAGTAATCGTGGGTTCAGATCCATATTCAGGTAGATTAGTATATCTGACATAATCCTTCCAGTTGGACACAATCTCAAACAAGCACAAGTCAAGTCAAAACACTGTTTTCCCCGTTGTCAGTTTGAATAAATGTGGTCAGGAACTGTAAACGGCACCTTGTATTGAATGGCGCTGCTTCCTGGCAATTTGTCCATGTGTACGGTCAGTGTAAGAGCGTAATAATAATGCGTTAATGTCGAACCAATTTCTTCTTCTTCTTCTTCTTCTTCTTCTTCTTCTTCTTCTTCTTCTTCTTCTTCTTCTTCTTCTTCTCTTCTTCTTCTTCTTCTTCTTCTTCTTCTTCTTCTTCTTCTTCTTCTTCTTCTTCTTCTTCTTCTTGTGTGTGTGTCTGTGTTCTGAAGAAGAAGAAGAAGAAGAAGAAGAAGAAGAAAAAGAAGAAGAAAACAACTAATTTCTTTACTCCTACGACATGCTTTTTAGGAAGACAGTGGGTTTACGTTAGTCCCCGCCCCCCGCCCCACAATGGGGCATGGAACCCTCACAGAGATCAGAAATATAATATATCACGAATGAAATGTGTATACAACTATTCAGAAAAGAAAATTATACATTATTGAGGTGGCCAGTTAGTCCCCAGCCGCCCCTCTTCCTCCTCTAAAGCCCCTGTTTGGTGGGGGTACGCGGCACTAAGCTCCCGATGTGCGGCTCCCCTGACTGCTAATTATTCATTACGTACAAAGCTAGTCAGATCTATACCACTTTCTGCTGACTTACAGTTATTTGACTGACAGTAATTTTTTTTTTCTAGTCGTTATAATTGATTTGTCATTGACGGAACAGTCCATCATGATGTCATGCACGGCTGCTGCTCCGCCTAATTGATTCCAGTGATAAAAGTCCAAGAACCGCTAGTCCATTGTGACGTGTTTGTGTTTATTTCCCCACCAGCTGATATGCACATAATTTATCACACCTTCCATCTTCTCATCCTCGTCGTCTCCTTAATGTTGAATGTATCCTTGCCTGGTCGTACAGACAGATGAATACCTTCTGCCATATGGCGCCAGTCTGCACGTGCCAATGTTTACAAGCGGAGCTATTTACCCGCCAGGGCTAGGAGAGTAGCGATTTCTCACAAGGTTGAGCTGTTTTCGCGCGCCCAGGAGGGACCAAAACATCAGGAGCCGGGGCCATAAATTCACTTCTGGTGGTCAGAGATGTTCGTTTGTTTGTTCACGAGGAAAGTTCTAGTATATTTAGGGTGAGTAAGACTGCAGATGTGAATTAGACCTTGTTCTGCTCGGTTGCTGGACTGTGTAGTTTCTTTCGGCGTCTGTAGTTTTGGAGAAGTTTTAGTCCATATTTGGAATTAACATGTTGGTGAATCTTGTGTAAAATATTTCAGACAGGTAAGCATTGTTTTCTTTTTATATATTCTTCTTCTTTCTTGTGCGTTCGCTATTAAAATGGCTGTTGGCGTATTGTGCTTTTGTTGACATCTTGGCTTTAGTCTCAACACATCTGGATTTCAGCAATTTCACAGTGAGAGACCTTTTACGACATGCTTGTCAGGGTAACAGTGCGTCTATTGTATGTTTATCTATCCGCCTCTCTCTGTGTGGGTTCATCTATTTTTCTGTCTACACAGCATCCGTCAATCTTTCAATAACTGTCGCCGTATAGCCGCCAGTTTGTCCGCCCTTCCATTCATCATACCCTTAACCCATCCATCCTCCTATCCGGCGATCCCCTCAACCATCCATCATACCCTTAACCCATCCATCCTTCTATCCTGCGATCATCTCAAATATCCATCATACCCTTAACCTATCCATCCTTCTATCCTGCGATCATCTCAACCATCCATCATACCATTGACCCATCCATCCTTCTATCCTGCGATCATCTCAACTATCCATCATACCCTTAACCCACCCATCCTTCTATCCTGCGATCCCCTCAACCATCCATCATACCATTGACCCATCCATCCTTCTATCCTGCGATCCCCTCAACCTTCAATCATACCATTGACCCATCCATCCTTCTATCCTGCGATCATCTCAACTATCCATCATACCCTTGACCCATCCATCCTTCTATCCTGCGATCATCTCAACTATCCATCATACCCTTAACCCATCCATCCTTCTATCCTGCGATCTCTCAACTATTCATCATACCCTTAACCCATCCATCCTCCTATCCTGCGATCATCTCAACTATCCATCATACCCTTAACCCATCAATCCTTCTATCCTGCGATCTCTCAACTATCCATCATACCCTTAACCCATCCATCCTCCTATCCTGCGATCATCTCAACCATCCATCATACCCTTAACCCATCCATCCTCCTATCCTGCGATCATCTCAACTATCCATCATACCCTTAACCCATCCATCCTTCTATCCTGCGATCCCCTCAACCATCCATCATACCCATAACCCGTCCAGCCTCCTATCCTGCGAATCTCTCAACCATCCATCCATGGGTGGGTGAGGCGTAGGATGGATAATTAGATGGATAAATGGGTGGGTGAATGGATGAATAGTTTATGGAGGGATACATGGATCCATCCATCAGTCGACCCATCCATCCTTCATTTCCTACATACTCCCAGACGATGACAAATAAGTTATTTACCGTGATTGTTATTAGGGCAGATGTTCGAACCCAATCAAGGGAGGTAAGTGTGTCGCCGTGGCCGAGCGGCTAGACGCTCGCCGCGGATCGGAAGGTCGTGGGTTCGCTCCCTGGCGGAGCCGGACTATTTTCAAAAAGAACCTTGGCTCCCAGGTCGACCCAGCCTTGAGTGGGTACCGGGTGCAATCCCGGGAAGTAAAGGCGGCCGACATGATGCTGACTACATCACCCATCTTGTGCCGATTGGTCTATAAAAATATAGGTCTAGCCCTATATGCCCTATACGCCTAAAGGCGTGGAAAAGGGTCCTTTACTTTTACTCTTTTTTACTAGGGAGATCAGCTCGCTCACATATCCGAAGGTCATGGGTTCAATTGCGAACTAAGCTGAGCTTTTTATTTTAAGTGACCTTGGCTTCCAGGTTGACCTATTCTTAATCAGTACCAGAAAAGTTCCAGGGAAGTAAACGGGGAGTGTCATACGGGCACCCACCGAGTGCCGACTGTTCTATGAAATATAGGTCTATCTGTGTATGCCTAAAATCTCTGAAGACATCAACATGATTGTTAACTCTTTGCTTTCCCTGTGAAGTAGAGAATCATTCCTGGCTGTATGATGCTAGCAGCATAATTTTATGAATTATCGATACTCATTAAACGATGTTATCAATACTACACTGATAGCATTTACTTCCCAAAACGTTTCCGGCATCCATTGTTTGTGTGTAAATTATCTACGTAGGTATGAGAATTTGATCACACGAAATAAAGCAATTATTTTTAAAGCAAATATTGCACAGACATTTAAAGAAATACAAATATTTTTTATAAAAACGTAAATATTAGGCAATTTAAAAAAAAATCATAGAAAAAATTAGAAATAATATTATCAGACAGACTGTGGGAACGACGCCATGCAGTCAATTCCCTGAGAAACAGAAGATGGAATGGTTTGGTCATCACATTCGAACGCAGGCAGAACAACTATCAACTGAAGTGGCAGGCAGAACAACTATCAACTGAAGTGGCAGGCAGAACAACTATCAACTGAAGTGGCAGGCAGAACAACTATCAACTGAAGTGGCAGGCATAACAACTATCAACTGAAGTGGCAGGCAGAACAACTATCAACTGAAGTGGCAGGCACAACAACTATCAACTGAAGTGGCAGGCAGAACAACTATCAAATGAAGTGGCAGGCAGAACAACTATCAACTGAAGTGAAAGTAAGAGGTCGCCTTGAGATCAAATGGAATGATGACATTAAAGAGCTTCTACACGGACACGGAAAGATAATAGCTATTGCTGCCCATCAAGTAGTGGATCACAAACTGCTCCTTCCCACAACGCGTAACAGAAGAAGTGGAAATTGATTCTGATGAACAAACTAGTACAAGCAGACAACTCGAGGCTAAAGTGTGTACTAGCACGTACAGGCGACCCGACCCATCAAGTGCCGACTGGGCCATAGAAAAATTAGTCTAATATTATTTTTTTTTTTCGCACGCGAGCGCACACACACCCGCACGCACGCGCGGAGAAAGAAGGGTAGACAGCACGTGCGATTATTTTCCCACGTTCCAGAAAAAGGAAAGCTTCACAAAACAAATAACAGTTTTGTAAAAACCAACATGATGACTCAAGGAAGAAAGCAGAATATGCAGGAAAAGCAGGGTGACCTCGCCGAAGACGTAATCTTTGACCCACAGGTAAAAAACAATGTTTACATTACGTCCAAAAAGTAATTTCTTCAACCGCGTTGCAACCTGTCGATAACTCGTCTGCCGCGTTCTCACCTGTATTATCCTCCCCTTTTTCTGTTTGCCTGGTCGTTTGTTGAGATGACAATCAGCTGGTTGCCTTGCCTAGCGGCTCTAGTGTCCGCCCATGGTTCTTAAGTTCCCGGGTTATTCTATACCTGGAATTTTTCCGGGAATATCTGGTTTATAACGATATCCTTTGACCCTTTGAAATAATATCAACACATATGGAAAGCAGAAATGGTCAGTTTTACTACAAGTAATCATTAAAAATTCATGCCTACAGTCTAGCAGATAACCTGCAATAGAAAACGAGTATAAGCTAGGCTTCCCCCTCCCTCCCCCCCCCCCCCCGCCCCTTTTCAAACATATTTTTCTATTATTTGGTTTTACTGGGGGTTGGTGGGGGGGGGGGGGGGGAGTGGTGTGTGTTAACATTCTTATCACAGGTCAGTCACGTTGCTTTACCGAAACACCTGTACGTAGTCGTTTTTATTACAAGTTCAAATGTACAGCTTCAAAACTCTTGACGCCCCCTTGCGCCCCGTAAGAAGCCCGTGTTAAGGTTAAAAAATACGTGTATATACTTATATATGATGCAGACAACTGGAATACACCAACATCAGATCGGGTCTTTTATTAAGTCAGCTGAAACATCCCCTTAGAGAGCGGCTCTCAACTCACAGGGAGTCAAACACCCGACCCTGTCACAGGGGTCGCCAAAGATCATCAGAAAACACGTATTCACTGAAGTTATGAAGTAGCAACGAAAATACGTGTGTGGTTGGGGATCGCCACAACATGGGGAACTGTATTAAAGGGTCGCGGCTTTAGGAAAGTTGAAAACCACTGCCTTAGGGCAATTTTTTAGAGCTTATTTTCAGTGGACTTCACAATTAATATGTATGCGTCTTTATTTTAAACATACTTAACAATAATAATATATGTTATCACTTACTTAAAGCAATAATTTAATGCAAACATTATAATTTATATTTATTTATGCATTTATTACTTTATAATTCAATATGTCTGACGTCTGTTTTAACGAAGGTGCAAAATCAATGTAACTGTCTGTTGATCTTAACTGAGGCTTATATATCAGGTGGGGCTTATTATACTAGCATTCTGAATGAATGTTGAACATTGAATGTTGAGCTGAGAAATAAGATTACAACACTCGCTACATTCTCATAAAAGCTCAGCACCAACCTTCAGCAGCATGCGAAGAGTTACAATTTCAATGGTAAACTGTCTGATTGTACATCCGTCTCGCCTGTCCTTGAGTGTTGAGCGTCGGTCAGATCTCCTGTTAAGGCCTTGCAGCACCATACTCCACAGACCATAAAGATCTATTCAAGGTTCCGCACTGTTCACTCACTCCCAAAGGGCCCGCACAAAATCTAGCTTGTCATATATCAGTTCACAACCAAGTGGTACAGAACCGGTCAATCTATCTGTTTGCTCGTTTCCCTACACACCGGCATGACATAGAGACAATATCCAAAGAACGCGAACTATCCGGAACCTTTGAAGTGATGCTTGCCACTCTGCACGGAGCATGCTTGTCTCCACCTTTCTCAGCATGTGAGTCAGTCAAAATTACGACATGTGTGTACAGCTGATTCTTAAACCAGCGGAAGGCAGCAGTGACTGTCTCCACCTCCATTCTCAAACTATACCTTGTGATATCATATGCCAGACTTTGTTGCACTAAGCGACGTCCATTTGCTGTCGTCCTGAACCAACATCCTGACCAATCATGTTGGGTCTTAATTCCGAGGATACACCATATACACCGAGGATACAACATTCACACCGATGATACACCATTCACACCAAGGATACACCATTCACACCGAGGATACACCATATACACCGAGGATACACCATATACACCGAGGATATACCATATACACCGAGGATACACCATTCACGCCGAGGATACACCATATACACCGAGGATACACCATTCACACCGAGGATATACCATATATACTGAGGATACACCATTCACACCGAGGATATACCATATACACCGAGGATACACCATTCACACCGAGGATACACCATATACACCGAGGATACACCATTCACGCCGAGGATACACCATATACACCGAGGATACACCATATACACCGAGGATACACCATTCACGCCGAGGATACACCATATATACTGAGGATACACCATATACACCGAGGATACACCATTCACACCGAGGATACACCATATATACTGAGGATACACCATATACACCGAGGATACACCATTCACACCGATGATACACCATTCACACCGAGGATATACCATTCACACCGAGGATACAACATTCACACCGAGGACACACCATTCACACCGAGGATACAGCATTCACACCGAGGATATACCATTCACACCGAGGATACACCATTCACACCGAGGATATACCATATACTGAGCAAGTCGCTTAGAATTAACAAATAATAGAGAAAGGAAACGTTCCTGAACTCTGTCAGTACCAAGGAACTTACAGTACGTTTATAAGACATTCTTTGTATTGTAGACACTTCTTCACCCTGTCTAGTCCCTTATTCTGATTTAGTAGACTTTAATAGTAATACACACTAAAAAACGGAAATCAAGGAGTTTCCGGGAACATCCAGTATTGTAGGAGTATAATAGGTTAGAGTTATGGTCAGGGTAAGCCGGTGTCTCTGAGGCGATCTGACCTGACAAAGAACAGTATCACTTTCATGCCAAGGCACGCTTGAGTTCTCTTGGTATTGTCCCACCAAATTCATTTAAAACCACAATACCCCTAGAGTTTTGGAGTGTTCCCAAGTTTCCTTTGTTTGGGGTTAATTAAAATTAAAGTGCTACCAGTTTTATCCCAGATGTGCCTATAGCTCATTCTGTCACAAAGCTGTATTCTTCATTATCCTAAAAAAAATATTGCTTTATGGTATACAAAAAAATCACGTTAGGATACGCGTGCTTGAATTAAGAAATACCTGCCACCGAAACGCCTAATAAAGAAACTGACGCGACTTTCTCAGACGATCAGAAACCATGTTTGTGGAACAACTGAAGAGTAATGTTAGTTTATTTATCTGTCTGTGATTGCCACTGACTAGCCTCTACACAACACGACAGACAGTATGTAGCACAGACCAAGACACTCTGCCTCAGCCAGGGCATTAGCAGATCTCCAAACACTGGTCGCCATGTTATCTCCAAACACTGGTCGCCATGTTATCTCCAAACACTGGTCGCCTTGTTATCTCCAAACACTGGTCGCCTTGTTATCTCCAAACACTGGTCGCCTTGTTATCTCCAAACACTGGTCGCCATGTTATCTCCAAACGCTGATCGCCTTGTTATCCCAAAAAACACTGGCCGCCATGTTATCTCCAAACGCTGGTCGCCTTGTTATCTCCAAACACTGGTCGCCATGTTATCTCCAAACACTGGTCGCCATGTTATCTCCAAACACTGGTCGCCATGTTATCTCCAAACACTGGTCGCCATGTTATCTCCAAACACTGGTCGCCATGTTATCTCCAAACACTGGTCGCCATGTTATCTCCAAATACAGGTCGCCATGTTATCTCCAAACACTAGTCGCCATGCTATCATGAAACACTGGCCGCTATGTTATATCCAAACACTGTTCGCCATGTTATCTCCAAACACTGATCGCCATGTTATCTCCAAACACTGGTCGCCAGGTTATCTCCAAACACTGGTCGCCATGTTATCTCCAAACACTGGTCGCCATGTTATCTCCAAACACTGGTCGCCATGTTATCTCCAAACACTGGTCGCCATTTTATCTCCAAACACTGGTCGCCATGTTATCTCCAAGCATTGGTCGCCATTTTATATCCAAACACTGGTCGCCATTTTATCTCCAAACACTGGTCGCCATTTTATCTCCAAACTCTCTCGACTAATCCAAACAGTGCAGCGGTGTGCGAACCTAAGGGTTATGGACAGAGACGTTATCATTTTGAGTATATCTAATACATTACAAATTATTTGTTTTTTTTTTAACGTAAATAAAAATATTATATTTATTTGCCTTTCAAAACAGTGTCATCATCTTCGTCGTCATAATAATAATAATAATAATAATAATAATCATTATCATCATTATCATCGTCATCATCATTATCATCATCATCGTCATCATCATTATCGCCATCATCATTATCATCGGCATCATCATCATCGTCATCACCATCATCATCATCGTCATCACCATCATCATCATCATTTTCATCATCATCATTATCATCATCATTATCATCATCATCATTGCCATCATCATCGTCATCATCATTATAATCATCGTCATCATCATCATCATCATCGTCATCACCATCATCATTTTTATCATCATCATCATCATTATCATCATTATCGTCAATATCATTATCGCCATCATCATTATCATCGTCATCGATATCATCATCATCGCCATTATCATCGTCATCATCATCATCATCATCATCGTTGTCATTATCATCATTATCATCGTTGTCATTATCATCATCATCATCATCGCCACCATCATCATCATCCTCATCATCATCCTCATCATCATCATCGTCATCATCATCATTGTCATTATTATCATCATCATCATCACTGCAGTCTTAAACAAAGCTTAAGCTCATTACCCCCCCCCCCCCCCCATCTCCACCCACTAGAAAACCACACAAATACCGAACTCCCCTCTCTCAATGATATCTCTAGAACGACGTCCTTAAAAAGTCGGCCATGTCATCATCACACTCCCTTGGCTCCCAACTCCCTAAAGAGAATCGATATCGCCCCGTGTCTTTTGTTCCTAACGATCGCTACGTTAGATTATCGCCCGGTTAAATGAGTAATCGCTTGTTATATATCCACAGAAAACAAACCCGTGTTCTGTCTCGATGCTCAAGGTCAGTCATCCTGCCTCTATTTCCACCATTTTACTTTTCTGTGTGCAAATTTGCGCGTGAGTGAGTCACCATGTCACCCCGGCCTCCGTCACGCGCGCATCCTCTAGAATCAAACGTAAGCGGAAACTTCTTTATTTTATGAGTTCTCCCTGAAAATGGCGCCTGGGAGGTTGCGTTGCCATTTACAGCTAACCTGTAATATCTACGCCTTTTGGCTGGACACATCTGATTTTTGTCAGTCAGTCAATCGGGTGTCGTCTCCACAACTAAGGCTGGTTGTAATGGATCTCCAGCACGCTTCATCTCTTCTCTTGGTTGATCATTCTTTCAGCTGCTGTTGGTCAGTCTTCTGGTAATCTGGTAATCTTAGTTTCAGCTTCATAGCAAACGGGTCACCCCATAGTTACTCCGTTCCTGTGCCAACGAAAAACACGTAAAAAATGTATCACAGTTGAAATAAAATCCGCAGCTCACAGTGTTACGCCATGCAAATTCAGAAGCTGGGCAACGAAACTATATCCTTCCAGTCTACAAATAGATAGAGCAAAAATGCAACAGCCACCGTCTGGCAAAGCAAGAAAAAAAAAATTAATCTCCTGATGTTATCATCACATTTGTATCGAACGACCAGGCTGAGTTGAGTTCTGAACCGACATAATTATAACTCGGGAAATTCTCACAAGTGCTCCGGCCCCATTATCAGCAGCCATCGAAAAGTTGCAGCAGCGAAGATACCAGTATAAGACTGACTGTATCTTACAATTTTCCCCATCTGTTTCTTGCCTAATTTGTAACCCTTTGAAAATAAAGTTCGTTCGTTCGTTCGTTCGTTCTTTTCTTCTGTTTCTTCTTTCTGTTTCTTCCTTCTGTTTCTTCCTTTTGTTTCTTCTTTTTTGCTTCTTCCTTCAGCTTTTTCCTTCCGTTTCTTCCTTATGCTCTTCCTTCTGTTTCTTCCTTCACTTTCTTCCTTCTTTCTTCTTTTTTCCAGTGTTCTGTGTACTTTTGCCAGATGACTTGACCAAGATTTTCAAAGGTCATCTGTTTGGAGATAACATGGCGGCCAAAGTATGGAGATAACATGGCGGCCAGTGTTTGGAGATAACATGGCGACCAATGATTGGAGATAACATGGCGACCGATGTTTGGAGATAACATGGCGACCAATGTTTGGAGATAACATGGCGACCAATGTTTGGAGATAACATGGCGGCCAGTGTTTGGAGATAACATGGCGGCTAAAGTTTGGAGATAACATGGCGACCAATGTTTGGAGATAACATGGCGACCAATGATTGGAGATAACATGGCGGCCAGTGTTTGGAGATAACATGGCGACCAATGATTGGAGATAACATAGCGGCCAATGTTTGGAGATAACATGGCGACCAGTGTTTGGAGATAACATGGCGACCAATGATTGGAGATAACATGGCGACCAGTGATTGGAGATAACATGGCGACCAGTGTTTGGAGATAACATGGCGACCAGCGTTTGGAGATAACATGGCGACCAGTGTTTGGAGATAACATGGCGACCAGTGTTTGGAGATAACATGGCGACCAATGATTGGAGATAACATGGCGACCAATGATTGGAGATAACATGGCGACCAATGATTGGAGATAACATGGCGACCAATGATTGGAGATAACATGGCGACCATTGATTGGAGATAACATGGCGACCAATGATTGGAGATAACATGGCGACCAATGATTGGAGATAACATGGCGACCAATGATTGGAGATAACATGGCGACCAGTTTCCTCCTCGGTTTCTTCCTTCTGTTTTTTCCTTCACTTTCTTCCTTCTGCTCTTTCTTCTGTTTTTTCCTTCACTTTCTTCCTTCTGCTCTTTCTTCTGTTTTTTCCTTTACTTTCTTTCTTCTGCTCTTTCTTCTGTTTTTTCCTTCACTTTCTTCCTTCTGCTCTTTCTTCTGTTTTTTCCTTCACTTTCTTCCTTCTGCTCTTTCTTCTGTTTTTTCCTTCACTTTCTTCCTTCTGCTCTTTCTTCTGTTTTTTCCTTCACTTTCGTCCTTCTGCTCTTTCTTCTGTTTTTTTCCTTCACTTTCTTCCTTCTGCTCTTTCTTCTGTTTTTTCTTCACTTTCTTCATTCTGCTCTTTCTTCTGTTTTTTCCTTCACTTTCTTCCTTCTGCTCTTTTTTCTGTTTTTTTCCTTTGGTTTCTTCTTTGGTTTCTTTCTTCTGTTTTGTCCTTATTTTTCTTGCTTCGGTTTCTTCCTTCTGCTTTTTTCCTTCATTTTCTTGCTTCGGTTTCTTCCTTCTGTTTTTTCCTTCGTTTTCTTGCTTCGATTTCTTCCTTCTGTTATTTCCTTCGTTTTCTTGCTTCGGTTTCTTCCTTCTGTTTTTTCCTTCGTTTTCTTGCTTCGATTTCTTCCTTCTGTTTTTTCCTTCGTTTTCTTGCTTCGGTTTCTTCCTTCTGTTTTGTCCTTCGTTTTCTTGATTCGGTTTCTTCCTTCTGTTTTTTTCCTTCGTTTTCTTGCTTCGGTTTCTTCCTTCTACTGTTGGTAAAGGTGCCGATGTTCTTGTGTCATTAGCTCAGTCACGTAATCAACACATGCCAGGCATCCAATTTCCAAGATGGCGTTCTAGTTCCTAGGCAAATATTACTTGACAAATTTATTCGATTCCATGTTGTTCGAGTTTTGAAGAGTTCAAATTCCAAAATACCACTGTACTGGAATATTTTCAATGCAAGGGAAGAAGAAAATGGAGATGATACCTGTATGTATGGCTTTGGGTAGAGAAGAGAGAAATTTGTTGCATGAGCACATATGACAACATCAACATCACGATCATCGCCAATATCAACATCAACATCACCATCATCACCAATATCAACATCAACATCACCATCATCACCAATATTAACATCAACATCACCATCATCACCAATATCAACATCAACATCACCATCACCACCAATATTAACATCAACATCACCATCATCACCAATATCAACATCAACATCATCATCATTACCAATATTAACATCAACATCGTCATCATCACCAACATCAACATCAACATCATCATCATCACCAATATCAACATCAACATCCAAATCATCATCATCCTTTTATGCCGTTATCTCTCACATAGAACTCACAGTCTAGTCTTCCCTACCATTGAGTTCTGTGCAACTGTTGCAGTATCGTAGGTTGAATCGGCTCCAGTACCTTTGCTGTCTCTAGTCATTGTTCCTTAAGAGTTTCTTATGGACACCTTTGACTTCTTAGTCTATTTATTTCCTATTTCAGTAACTGTTCTGTGCTTCTCTCTTCGCTTTTCCCCATGACCTGTCCAATACATCGACGCCTATGGAAATCGGGAATTCCCATATGACATTTTTGCCTTGTATAATTAAGTATTCCTGTAGGCAATAGATTTACAAACACGAAATACTCACCCAAAACACAACCAAGAGTAGATGGTCGTCGACCAAGAGTAGATGGTCGTCGAACAAGAGTAGATGGTTGTCAACCAAGAGTAGATGGTCGTCGACCAAGAGTAGATGGTCGTCGACCAAGAGTAGATGGTCGTCAAACAAGAGTAGATGGTCGTCAAACAAGAGTAGATGGTCGTCAAACAAGAGTAGATGGTAGTCAAACAAGAGTAGATAGTCGTCAAACAAGAGTAGATGGTAGTCAAACAAGAGTAGATGGTAGTCAAACTAGAGTAGATAGTAGTCAAACAAGAGTAGATGGTCGTCAAACAAGAGTAGATGGTAGTCAAACAAGATTAGATGGTCGTCAAACAAAAGTAGATGGTCGTCAAACAAGAGTTGATGGTAGTCAAACAAGAGTAGATGGTCGTCAAATAAGAGTAGATGGTCGTACTTACCATGTACAGTAGAAGCCACTGTAGTGTAGCGCCTACACGCTCGGCCTCTGATCCAAAGTTCCAAGGTTCAAATCTGCATGGACTTGTTTTCACAAATATCGACCTAAGCTAAAATGGGTATCAGGTAAAGTCCTGGGAAGTAAAGGCGGCAAGAGGGATGGTCCATTAGTTTTAAAAAATCTGAGTCCCGCCCCATATGCCCAATGAACCACTGTGGTGTAAAGGGACTTGTACTTGTTATCGCCTGCCAACCATCTTAGATTTGTTGGAATAAATTAAACAGCTCTCCGAGAAACACGAATTGTTGACAATACTGAAGTCTCATCAGAAATTAGGCGAGAGATACACCACTTCAAAATTTACATACTTTTTAAAGAAAACATAAGTAGTTTAGAGAAACAAAGCAAATGCAAAAGGAATTCATACAAAAAGCGTTCGAAAGTATTAGAGAGAGAGAAAAAAAAGAAGATATATTTAAAAAAAAGTTGGAAGTTCTAGAACTGATGGTCACGTGAACATAAAATACATTTAATCAAGACACACATACAAAATAAACACAAAAATGGTCTCAAAACGCGATAAAGCAAAAGAAACCTGGCTTAGTAGAAAGTATACAGCTTTAGAATCAACCAGAAGGAAGACGATTTGTATTAGAGAAAAAAAATATGCAACATCAGGCATCTGAAAAATTCCTCTAATGGTTGCTTAAAGACAATAAAACAAAGAAAATTGAAATATTTTGGTCACTTGAAACGTCATGGAAGTCTAGAGAGAACAATAATGGAGGGGTATATGCCTGGGAAGAGAGGAAGAGGAAGGCCAAGGAGAAGATGGGTGCAGGATGTGGCAGATGATCTCCAGATGGGTGTATCAGACGCAGGACATCTTGCTCAGGATAGGAAGGTTTTCCGGAGGGTTGTTATGGCAGCGAGGTTCCGCGAGGGACATGCTACTGAATGAATGAATGAGTGGTTGCTTGAAACAAACGACAGTAATATAGTTATGAGCGAAGAGACTGTCACTGAATGACCTAAGCAATGAATTGTGCATAACGATAATGACAGAATCAGTCACACAGGACCAGTGTGGAGGGGTAACAATACTGGCAGTTGAAGTGGAAGACGCTATACAACACGAAGACATGTGAATCTTTTGGACTATATAACATCAATATTATTTCTTCTGTTGTCGTCCCACTGATACCAGGTTGTAGCCCAGTGTCTTTGTTTTGTCGTCTCTCAGATATCAGGTTGTAGCCCAGTGTCTTTGTTTTGTCGTCTCACTGATATCAGGTTGTAGCCCAGTGTGGCGGTTTTCTACATATTTTTAGCCTTTCTCGTATGGATTGTGTGATGGACTTGTTTACCATTTTGTAGGTTTCAGCTTCATCATTCATCTATCTCTTTCTTGGTCCTCCTCGCCTTTCTCCTAGAAGTTCTGCTGTAAACAGTCTCATATTCAGTATAGTCTGGCTGCATTTTCACAGATGACCGAACCATTTAATTCTTTGTCTGTGACTATAACTCAGAAACGGTCTTGTACCAAATGTCTTTCTAATGCTTGTATTTGTGACCTTGCCCTTTCTTGTGTTGTTAGTGACCTTTCCCTTTCTTGTGTTGTTGGTGACCTTGTCCCTTGTTGTGTTGTTAGTGACCTTGCCTCTTCTTGTGTTGTTGGTGACCTTTCCCCTTGTTGTGTTGTTAGTGACCTTTCCCCTTGTTGTGTTGTTAGTGACCTTTCCCCTTCTTGTGTTGTTAGTGACCTTCCCCCATGTTGTGTTGTTGGTGACCTTGTCCCTTGTTGTGTTGTTAGTGACCTTTCCCCTTCTTGTGTTGTTGGTGACCTTGCCCCTTGTTGTGTTGCTGGTGACCTTGCGGAGACGGCGTATTTCATAGCTAGTTATTTTCGGTTCTAGTGTCATATTTATTGAACACCAGTAGTGAGCAATTCAAATCTGCTGGTAAACTGGACATCGTGTTGACATTGTTGAATGACATTTTAAAGAGTGGACATGTGCATGATGGCCTTTGAAAATCTTGGTTAAGTCATCAGGCAAAAGTACACAGAACACTGGATTTGTTGGAGCACATCGGACAGTTAGTAGTGCAGACACCGCGCAGTTAGAATTTTATCTTATATGTTATGAAATAAAAGCAGGGCGAAGCATGTTTTGCAGCCTTCGAGGTCGTGATAGCATATACTATAACCAAATCCTCATGGGAACAATCAGTAGAGGTAACTTCGAGTGGTTGCTGCATAGGAGGACAGAGCATTCATAGGAATGTCCAGTATACAGTGACATCGCCTGAGATTACTGCTAGATTTAAAAAAAAAAAAAAAAAAAAAAAATTAAAAAAAAAAACATGAACTTGCCGAGTTTAAAAGCAGAATGCCTGATAACAAAGGGGTGTTCGAACAAGCCAGAAGGGTTGGAGACTTCAGCCTGGGTAGACATTACATTTTTTTTTTTTTTTTTTTTACGTATCCAGAAACCATGAGTTGTAAACCCTTTGGCTCGGTACTATGGATATCGCAACCCTTCGGCCTTGATTCCATTATAGGTACCGTTAATCTGGGAGAAATGTGGCTTTTCTGCCTACCCCCGGGAGTGAACCCGGACCACAAGGAGTTCGTCACCCGGCCGCCGCGATAGTCAGGTTTAACCAACTTCGCTAGAGAGCCGGGTAGACATTACATAAGAGGGCGAGAAAAGGTTTATATGAAGCAATAAAACAAACAGTGGAGGTTCCATGAGGTGCATACAGTGAGCTGGACCAAGATAGATGAACATGGGGAGTCTCCGGAGTCCGTTCAGTATAATGTCATCATCATCATCATCGCCATCACCATCATCATCATCATCATCACCATCATCATCTTCACCATCATCAATATCACCATCGTCATCTTCACCATCATCAATATCACCATCATCATCATCATCATTATCATCACCATCATCACCATCATCACCATCATAATCACTATCATACATACAATCGGAAACTATTTGAACATTTTCTCACTACAGACTATATGCCCCCTTAAATGATTATAGAATGTTAAGGCTATGATGTATTTCCATGAGATGTCTGATTAAATTTTTTTTTTTTTTTTTTGTGGTTTAAAAACTGAAGCTTATTATTGTTTAAAACTGAAGATGCCAGTCGAACGCATTCCAATGTTTGTAACTAATATTTAATTGGTTTTGATGATGTTTATATTATGTAGCCTGTAAGACTTACATCATTTTTTGAATAGGCTTATTATTATACTCTTTCAAACGTTCAAGTAATGTCAGTATAAATTAGAGCACATTCCAGCATTTGTAATTAAGACTTAGATATTTTTTTTTTTTTTCTTTTCTATAATTCTTAAATTTTGTATTGTGTGTTCCTCTTTTTATAATAACAATAATTATTATTAATATTACTGTTATTATTATTTTTATTATTATTAACTATGAAATGAGGTACAAATGAAAAATTGTTTGAGAGGTGCGGAATGGAAGGGCAGAATGTTAGACGGGCCTGCGTGCCCAATTCTTAACCCTTTGAAAACAAAGTTTGTTTGTTCGTTCGTTCGTTTATCACCATCATCACCATCATCATCATCATCATCATCATCATCATCATCATCATCATCATCATCATCATTCCGTAAACCGCATGTCGTTGGGTCACCAGTTGCTATTGACTGTTTGATCAGATCTCTCCACCTTTGATGTTCATATGCAATTGACCTCGTGGTTGTATGTCCTAGGCCTGTCCATCTGAAGTCCTGTAACCAGATCTGTCTTGGTCTGCCTCTTCGCCTCCTCCATGGAGTCCTGTAGTAGTGTTTTAGAGACTCCGTTATATCTCATTTCCTGTCCCTATCTTTGCTTTTCTACCTTTCACTGTAGTTAGAAGAGGTTCATAGATGCCAGTGTGTTGGCTAATCTTGTGATACGTAGTCTGTATATGATATGTCAAGAATGTTCCCGAAAGATCTCGTTTGCAGTGCTTGTGTCTTCTTCTCGAGTTATGCTGTAGTGGCTCACATTTCACAGCCAGATATAAACGCGCTAATTTCTTGTGCTCTGGGCAGCTGTTGCTTGGGCTCACGTGACCAGATTTTGGATCTCCATGAAATTTTCTCTTAGTCAAGGACTTATGTTGTCTGGACAATCCTAAACATGATTTCTGGTCTGGACTCTAGGTCACTTAGAATGGATCCCAAATATTTGAAATATTAACATGTTTTAATGTGTTGTCTTTAACGAATATTTGTGTAGTTATATCACTTGGGCTGTTTTCACTGTTTTTGTCTTCTCCGATCTTATTTCCATGCTTAACGTGGTCGATGTTTCATAAAGCAGGTTTACTAGTTTAACTAGCTGTTCATCCCCGACCTACCCTTTGTGTCATCTGCAAACCTTAGGTTCGGTATACTTTGACTAAATGTTCCATGATGTTGTTCTAGGGCGTCAGTTATAATTCTTTGTAAAAAGATGTAAAACAGTGTTGGAGAGAGGAGGTAGCTCTGACGGGCTCCTACTGTTGTTCAGAACCAGCTCCCTATTTGTCCGTTCAGCGTGACAGCACTGCTTGCTTTGGCATATAGCTGTTCTTCAGCTCCCCTGTTCTGTGTTGGTTTTACCCATATTGAACTTTTATACAGTATCATAGAGTGCTCCATGCATCACTATATCAAATGTCTTTTTAAAGGCACATATTAGGGATGGTTTTAATGCTGACGGTGTTGTTCTGATAATATGCGTAGACTGAATATATGTTAATCTGTGCTTGTTCCAGCAGGGAAACCCTCCTGTTGTATCGCTATGACTCCTTCCGTTGCGACTTCACTCGGTTTAGAAGTACATGGAGCATGGCTGTTATATCGTTGCCGTAAGACAGAAGGAGTTTTTGGCTGCACCGTTGCTATCCTCAAGGCTACCGGCCTCATGGTAGCCAGTTTCTGATTGGATGATCGAGGAAGCAGATTTGTTTACTAAGTTATGCCTGGATACCGACCAACAGAAATAATGTTGCTAAAATGAGGGCTAAATATTCGCTGCAGAAGTTGCCACCAACTACAGAAAACAGTTTGCGGACGTACTCTTTGGAAATGTTAAAAATATCGACAGCTATTTAAAAAAAATATTTATTTATGTTGGAATCTGAAGGCAAAAAGGAGCTGAAAGTCATCACTAAAGTTGTCAGCACACTACACGCAAAAGAATCAGAACTCAGAACAGGTTTGGAACATTTTTTATGTCTAGTCCTTCGTGTAACCCCATGAGAATGTCAAGCAACCATTTGTCCTATCTAATTTTACATGTGAATAAATTAAAAAATCCCGCAGACCAAAACTGGTCACCTACAAGTCATGGAAACCCGACCAAAACGTCCATTTTTGTGGGTCTCATTTTTAGGCGCAGTAATTTTCTGTTGAGCGAAGAATCTTTTTTTTTATATATATAAAGGGCGTGTAGATTCACAGTTTCGCGACTACTGTTCGTCATCTTAATAGAGTCCTACTAGCACACGACTTATTGGTCAGCTAAGTTCTAAATAAAAAATGTGCGGTTCGGCGCTGTCTCCATTTTGACTAATGTAAATTTATGCGGCCATAGTCCTTTGACTGTCGCACCAGCAGACGGGAACCGACCGCCATCTTGGATTTCTCTGCTCAACTCGGCCTCCGGCTCAGAACCGATCGTCTGTCCGGGCCCAGCTCGCTAGATACCTGTTGAACATTCGAGAAAGCAAACAGGTATGTAGCTCTTTGTCTTTCTGGTGTCAGACATTCCTTTGTCTGCTTTCTTTGTTGTTTAACATTTCTAATTATACATTATTGATCGTCAAAATTGTGCTGGAATTCCTCTATTCTCAATGAAAGTTTTTCAAACGGTGCCGACAGAATGGGGAAGACACAATAAACTCGTCAACACCGCTCACAAACATTTTTTCCTTTGGTTTTGTGAATAATACTTTATATGCCGTCTTTTGTGTTGCCTTATTGTCATTGACAACTTTATACTTTTTAATAAAAATTTTTGACATATTGATTCTATTGTAACTCGATAAAGCGGTGTATTTTACCCCAAATATTGTACTGTCCAATGATATAATCATCTAAATGTGTTTAATTCATAATCATCTTTATCATTATCATTATCATCATCATCATCATCAGCATCATCATCATCGTGTGCCATGTCAAATTTTTTTTAAATTTAGAAACCATGAGTTATAAACCCTTTTGATGGGTACCATAGATATCGCAACTCTACGGCCTTGATTCTATGACAGATACAGTAAATCTGGGAAATATATGGCTTTTCTGCCGCCACCACCCCCCCCCCCCGGAAAAAACACGTGTACAGCAGCTATCTTTTTATAGGTTTTGTGTATGCTTGATTCTTACTTATTATTGAATTTACCTGTCACTCAGCACCCTAAAATATTTCTAACGAGGTAAAGATCACACACAACCCTCCCCCCCCCCGCCCTAGAGTTTTATTTGTCCCATCCCCGCCCCTTTAATTAAATACATTATTGTCGTATTATCACATGTCGCCAAGCAATTCTAGGAATGTATATCTTTGTCTTCCCCGCATCTTTCCCCAGAAAATTTGCCACTTGTTGCAAGGCTTTCCGAATAATATCTCTCCTGAACATTCTATTTGCGTCTTCAGCTTTGGGATTATAAAAGAAGTTTCATAATCTTGACACACTATGTTCCATTCAGGTGTGGGCAATTTTGCAGTTTCAGAATCAGTAGATTGTCAGTGCGCACCGAACGGTCGACACCCTGATTGTGATTTCGAGATCAACGCAAAACTGTTCGTTTTCCAATCACATGTAACTAAATTCACCTGGGTATTTCGAAGTTATAAGCTGCGTTCATAACACATAAGTTACAGATGTCAACTGTGGCACAGTAACACTCTTTGCATAACGCTGTGGCCTTTTTCTATGTCGCCTCCACAGTAAAGGTTAGTTACTGTTTACCCAGTGTCGTTTTGGGGACTTTTACGGGGTGAGGTCCCACTTTTTTTCAATGTAACGCTGTAAAGAGGGGCGTTGGGCTGGGGGTGGAATTAGAGTACTAACTGTCGGTGAAACATCGGTACAGTTACACCTACAGCTTAACACAGGTACACCTACAGCTAAACACAGGTACACCTACAGCTTAACACCGGTACACCTACAGATTAACACAGGTATACCTACAGATTAACACCGGTACACCTACAGCATAACACAGGTACACCTACAGCTTAGCACAGGTACACCTACAGCTTAACACAGGTACACCTACAGTTTAACACCGGTACACCTACAGCTTAACACAGGTACACCTTCAGCATAACACCGGTACACCTACAGCATAACACCGGTACACCTACAGCTTAACACCGGTACACCTACAGCTTAACACAGGTACACCTACAGCTTAACACAGGTACACCTACAGCTTAACACAGGTACACCTACAGCTAAACACAGGTACACCTACAGCTTAACACCGGTATACCTACAGATTAACACAGGTATACCTACAGATTAACACCGGTACACCTACAGCATAACACAGGTACACCTACAGCTTAGCACAGGTACACCTACAGCTTAACACAGGTACACCTACAGCTTAACACAGGTACACCTACAGCTTAACACCGGTACACCTACAGCATAACACCGGTACACCTACAGCTTAACACCGGTACACCTACAGCTTAACACAGGTACACCTACAGCTTAACACAGGTACACCTACAGCTTAACACAGGTACACCTACAGCTTAACACAGGTACACCTACAGCTTAACACCGGTACACCTACAGCATAACACCGGAACACCTACAGCATAACACCGGTACACCTACAGCATAACACCGGTACACCTACAGATTAACACAGGTACACCTACAGCTTAACACAGGTACACCTACAGCTTAACACAGGTACACCTACAGCTTAACACCGGTACACCTACAGCTTAACACCGGTACACCTACAGCTTAACACAGGTACACCTACAGCATAACACCGGTACACCTACAGATTAACACCGGTACACCTACAGATTAACACCGGTACACCTACAGATTAACACAGGTACACCTACAGCTTAACACCGGTACACCTACAGCATAACACAGGTACACCTACAGCATAACACCGGTACACCTACAGCATAACACAGGTACACCTACAGCTTAACACCGGTACACCTACAGCTTAACACAGGTACACCTACAGCTTAACACAGGTACTCCTACAGATTAACACCGGTACACATACAGAATAACACAGGTACACCTACAGCTTAACACAGGTACACATACAGATTAACACAGGTACACATACAGCTTAACACAGGTACACATACAGCTTAACACAGGTACACATACAGATTAACACAGACACATGTGCAAATTAAAACATATACACGTATAAATTAACACAGATGCAAATATAAATTAAATACGCACACCTACAAATTAACACAGATGCACATACAAATTAAAATACGCACACATATAAAACACGGATATGCATACTCATTACGCAGATAAACATACGCATTAACACATATACTCATACAAAAACACAGATGCTTATGCAAGTAATATAATCACACATAAAAATAACAAGAAACATATATTACACAACACAGATGTACGTACAAATTACCACAGACACACATACAAATTAACACCCCTGGCTGTTGTGTGGTTTCTTTAGGCAAATTTACATTTAGTAGTTTGCCATTGCTCTCTGCACGGTCGGCCCCCTGATACCACTGTCGAAACCAACGCAAGACGCATGGCCCACAGCTGGAATCGAACCGGCACCCCGGCATTACGACGCGTTCGCATCGACTTGGCCACAGAGCCGACCACCACAGATATACTTGTCCCAAAAAGCGCATACTTCTCTAGATTGACAACAATAACAAAAACAACAATAGCAACAGCAACAACAGCAGCAACAACAACACACATATACTTACGCATTAGCATTACTTAACATGCGAATTAACATAGACACACGAACAAATAACACGCACATATGAATTAACATAGACACATGAAACAAAAACACACATGCGAATTAACATAGACACATGAACAAATAACGGGCACATGCGAATTAACATAGATACATGAACACATAACACACACATGCGAATTAACATAGATACATGAACAAATACCACGCACATGCGATTTAACATAGACACATGAAACAAAAACACACATGCGAATTAACATAGATTAATGAACTAATAACAAGCACATGCGAATTAACATAGACTCATGAAAAAAACACACACACACACATGCGAATTAACATAGACACATGAACTAACAACACGCACATGCGAATTAACATAGATACATGAACACATAACACACACATGCGAATTAACATAGATACATGAACACATAACACACACATGCGAATTAACATAGATACATGAACACATAAGACTCACATGCGAATTAACATAGATACATGAACACAAAACACATATATGCGAATTAACATAGATACATGAACAAATAACACACACATGCGAATTAACATAGATTTATGAACAAATAACACACACATGCGAATTAACATAGATTTATGAACAAATGACCCGCACAAGCGAATTAACATAGACACATAAACAAATAATACACACACATGTGAATTAACATAGATACATGAACACATAACACACACATGCGAATTAACATAGACACATGAACAAATAACACACACATTCGAATTAACATAGACACATGAACTAATAACACGCACATGCGAATTAAGATAGATACATGAAATAATAACATGCACATTCGAATTAAGATAGATACATGAAATAATAACATGCACATTCGAATTAAAATAGACACATGAACTAATAACACGCTCATGTGAATTAAACATAGATACATGAACAAATAACACACACATGTGAATTAAACATGGATACATGAACACATAACACACACTTGCGAATTAACATAGCTACATGAGCAAAAACACCCACATGCGAATTAATACATATACATTTAAAAAACACAGATACACATGCAGTTAAAACAGATGCACATGCAAATAACTCAGACACACATACGAATTAACGCAGAAACACATATAAATAATCCAAACACAGGTACAACCGGTTTGTTTTGTGAACTGCAGATTTCGAAAATGGCGAATGATCTGGTGCCAGAGAACTGGCGATGCCTAATGCGATTAATTTCCTGTGTAACAACTGATGTTTTGTAACTGCTGCTTCCAGTGCCGGAATTTTGTGTTGACAATATGCATCCAATACGTGTGTGAGCTATCAGTTTGCCGAGACTGCAGTCTGTGTCAATCATCTTCCCAAGGGAGAGGGAGGGATGTTTATTTCGTGTTGTTTTCTTTACTATGAAGTTGGAAGTGCATTACCTGGTTACCGTACATATAAAGAAGTTAAATCTGTTGTTGTCAAACAACCATACGATCCACGGGCACACAGATAGCTAATTTCACGTGTGTCCCAAACAACGTGTCATCTGTATACATATTTAATTTGGCCACAACTGTAATAACTCTGGTATTGTTTGTGTTTGTAAGTTCTGTTTGTTAGGCGAAAATAACAGATGTGTAGTTTTTTTTTCCTGTAAATTTTATGTATGTTGTTGTTGATAATTGGTAGATTCTAGTAGTAGACTCGACTTGTTTATCTGAGGCAATAGCCCGTCTCTCTAGCATAGTTGGCTAAACGGGATTGCGCGCCGTGAGCGGGTGACGAAATCCTTGTGGTGTGGGTTCACTCCGGGGGTGGGCAGAAAAGCCACATTTCTCGTAAAAAAACGACTCTGAGATAGTAAAAAATGGTCACAGATTTGGACCACTCTCTGGCACCCAACAAAAAACACGGAGATGATCCAAAAAGACAAAATGGAAACTGTGGTAAGGAAAAAAAAAGAGGCACTGAGATAGAAAACACAAGACGGATGTTATGTATTCCGTATTTATGGAAATGTGAGATAAATTCTGTATTTATAGAAATGTAAGAGAAATTCTGTATTCATAGAAATGTAAGTGAAATTCTGTGTTTATAGAAATGTAAGAGAAATTGTGTATTCATTGAAATGTAAGGAAAATTCTGTAAACATGGAAATGTAAGCGAAATTCTGTATTTATGGAAATGTAAGAGAAATTGTGTATTTATCGAAATGTAAGAGAAATTCTGTAATTATAAAAATGTAAGAGAAATTGTATATTTATGAAAATGTAAGAGAAAATTCCCACTTTTGACCGAGCAGATGATCAATTTTTAGTGGCAGACACCGACACAAATCTTGGTGGACGTAGATATTTCAGGTCAGGCTATTGCTTGGTGTGGTTGTAGGGTGACATAATTATAACCATCTGAGCAGGTTGAACAGGGTGTCTAGTATTGATTCCTGTTGGATTCATGGATACATGGGATATCTTAGGTTGTAAAAACTAGCGTCTACGCCGCACATACCGAAACTCACACCGGATTTTTCTTTAAAATCTGACACTCAAAGTCAGAACACTAGAGGTTTAGCGAGTACATAAACGAAAAGAATTTTAACGATATAATTATGGCTTATGAACGTCTACTGAACTGTTCTGTACAGACTGTGTGCATATGTAACAGCGTGGAATTGTGGTCATCATACATGCCTTGTGGAAGGGCAGCGGTCACTAACACCCTCCCGCCTAACGCAGTATTATTCCTAATTAAATGTCAGATTTCACTAGCGGGGAATTGTTCTTTATCTTACTTACAGTAATATCTACCGTTATCTGACTCGGACAGTTCCCTTTCCCCAAGTCTCTTTAGTCATATATTTTAACGTTTTCTGAAAAGCATATAAATATTCGTACCATTTCATTTCGCAGACTCGTTGTTTTTATTATTATCTGGGATCCCTTCAGTAATTTACCTCCCACCGCATAGACAACAATATTTTACCCTTTTACGAAAACACACAGCCATGTTTACTAATATTTTGTGTTGAAAATTATTTTGTGTGAATTATACGTCTGCCATCCTCAAAGTCAAATGAGATTGTGCTCTTTGATCTGCGTGATATTCATTGTCTAGACTGCAAAGTCAACCTATTCTGATAGCAGTGGCATATTTTCTAAGGACATTGTCATCTTTCTTTAACACCACATAATATTTCTCCAACACCACATAATATTTCTCTTCTAATATGTGACACCACATAATATTTCTCTTCTAATATGTGACACCACATAATATTTCTCTTCTAATATGTGACACCACATAATATTTCTCTTCTAATATGTGACACCACATAATATTTCTCTTCTAATATGTGACACCACATAATATTTCTCTTCTAATATGTGACACCACATAATATTTGTTAAAGACCCATTTTATTTTCCCAAGACCCTATAATATTTCCCGAACACCTCCTAATATTTCTCCAAGACCCTGTAATATATTCCCAACATCTACTAATATTTCTCCAAGATAGGTAATATTTTTCCAAGCCAGTATAACATGTCTGCAAGACAACATAATATGTCTCAAATAGTGTTATTCGTCTCCAATACAGTATAATATGTCTCCAAGACAGTATAATATGTCTTCAAGACAGGTTATGTTTTCTTAAGACAGTATAACCTGTCTCCAAGACAGTATAATATGTCTCCAAGAGAGGTAAAATCTCTCTCTAATACAGTATAATATGTCTTTAACATGTCAAGACGAGTAATATTTCTCTAAAACAGTATAACATGTCTACAAGACGGTTAATATTTCTCCAAGACACTATACCATCTCTCCAAGACAGGTAGTATTTCTCCAAAACAGTATAACATGTCTCCAAGACGATTAATATTTCCCTAAGACACTATAACATCTCTCCAACACAGGTAATATTTCTCCAAGACATAACATTTTTACAGCTTCCTTGCCAGACACTAGCGACTGTTTGTGTGTTTGTGTTTGTTTTAAACATTGTCACATATAAACGTCATCCAACAACCACGGTCAAGATTTGCTTTCTTCCATTTCATTCGAATGACCAAATGTACACGTGTGTTCTGACTGGAGCAATTTGTGTTGAATTGACCTGAACAGAGAAAGTAACATGTTGACTAAACCCACCCAATAAATGTGATATCGAACTATTTGATACAGGAGTGTTATAACATTAACATATTTCTCACTGGATCAGCTGTTTTAACCTTTTCCAACAGGGAAAAGATAGTTGCTTATCCCTTTCAGTACGTTGCAGAATCAATCATTCTTAGCTATTGCGGTTTTTCTGGGCAAATTTAACGTTCAGTAGTTTGCCATCGCTCATTGCTCTCACTGAGTGCCACTGTTACGAAGTCACGCAAAGATGTGGTCTGCGAAATCGCTGGCAGTTGGGTTCAAAACGGTTATACCGAAACTATGAAGCGCGTTCGCACACTCAAGGCACATACACCGACAATTCTGACTAGTGCATGGGTATGTTAATTGTGTCCGAGTCTGGTGGTAATATTCTGTGGAGGTAATATTTTAACTGTGTCTGGATGTGGCGGTAATATTTTAACTTTGTTTGGATGTGACAGTAATATTTTAACTGTGTTTTGATGTGACAGTAACATTTTAACTGTGTCTGGATGTGACAATACTATTTTAACTGTGCCTGGATGTGGCAGTAATATTTTACCTGTGTCTGGATGTGACAATAATATTTTACCTGTGTCTGGATGTTACAGTAATATTTTACCTTAAGTCTGGATGTGACAGTAATATTTTACCTGTGACTGGATGTGACAGTGATATTTTACTTGTGACTGGATGTGACAGTAATATTTTACCTGTGTCTAGATGTGACAGTAATATTTTACCTGTGACTGGATGTGACAGTGATATTTTACCTGTGTTCGGATGTGACAGTAATATTTTACCTGTGTCCAGATGTGACAGTAATATTTTACCTGTGTCCAGATGTGACAGTAATATTTTACCTGTGTCCAGATGTGACAGTAATATTTTACCTATGTCTGGATGTGACAGTAATATTTTACCTGTGTCTGGATGTGGCAGTAATATATTAACTTTGGATGTGGCAGTAATATTTTAACTTTGTCTGGATGAGACAGTAATATTTTAATTGTGTGAATCTGATGGTAAAATTTGACTCTGTCTGAATCTGACGGTCATATTTTAAGTCTGTCTGATTCTGATGGTTACAATTCTAGCAGTGTCTCAGTCTAATGGTAAAATTGTAACTGTATATTGATTTGATGGTAATATTTTAACTGTGTGAATCTGATGGTAATATTTTAACTGTGTTTGGATCTGGCGGAAATATTTCAACTGTTTGAATCTCATAGTAATACTCTAACTGTCGGAATATGATGCTAATATTTTAACTGTGTAAATCTGACTTTAATATTCTGACTGTCTGAATCTGATGGTAATATTTTAACTATCGGAATCTGATAGTAACATTTTAACTATCTGAATCTGAGTAAAGTATTTTAACTGTATAAATCTGGTGGTAATATTTTAACTGTGTGAAAATGAGGGTACTATTTTAAATATCTGACGTTGATATTGTAACTGTCTGAATCTGGCGATGATATTGTAACTGTCTGAATCTGGCGATGATATTGTAACTGTCTGAATCTGGCGATGATATTGTAACTGTCTGAATCTGGCGATGATATTGAAACTGTCTGAATCTGGCGGCAATATTTTAATTATCTGAACCTGATGATATTATTTTTGCTGTAGGAATCTGAAGGTAATATTTTATCTGGCTGAATCTGACGTTAGTATTGTAACTATATGAATGTGGCAATAGTATTTTAACTGTATGAATGTGACGATATAATTTTAACTGCATGAATGTGACGATAGCATTTTAACTGTATGAATCTAAAGGTAATATTTTTTATATCTGAATCTGACGATAGTAATTTAACTGTATAAATGTGACGATAGTATTTTAACTATATGAATGTTACAATAGTATTTTAACTGTATGAATCTGGGGGTAATAATTTATATATCTGAATCTGATGATAGTATTTTAACTTTATGAATGTGACGATAATATTTTAATTGTGTGAATGTGACGATAGTATTTTAACTGTATGAATATGACGATAGTATTTTAACTGTTTGAATTTGACGATGGTATTTTAACTGTATGAATGTGACGATAGTATTATAACTGTATGAATGTGACGATAGTATTGTAACTGTATGAATGTGACGATAGTAGTGTAACTATATGAATGTGACGATAGTATTGTAACTGCGTGAATGTGACGATAGTATTGTAACTGTATGAATGTGACGATAGTATTGTAACTATATGAAAGTGACGATAGTATTCTAACAGTGTGCATGTGACGATCGTATTGTAACTCTAGAAATGTGACGATAGTATTGTAACTGTATGAATGTGACGATAGTATTGTAACTTTATAAATGTGACGATAGTATTGTTACTGTATAAATGTGACGATAGTATTGTAACTGTATGAATGTGACGATAGTATTGTAACTATGTGAATGTGACAATAGTATTGTAACTGTGTGAATGTGACGATAGTATTTTAACTGTATGAATGTGACGATAGTATTTTAACTGTATGAATGTGACGATAGTATTGTAACTGTGTGAATGTGACGATAGTATTGTAACTGTATGAATATGACGATAGTATTGTAACTGTATAAATGTGACGATAGTATTGTAACTGTATGAATGTGACGACAGTATTTTAACTGTATGAATGTGACGAGACTATTGTAACAATGTGTGAACCTCACTTCACTGATGTCCTAATTCCTTTGAAATTGAACAGGATATCTGAGATTATGTGTGATGTGTGTGTGTGTGTGTGTGTGTGTGTGTGTGTGTGTGTTTGTTAAGCATTCCCTGATGATGGCTCTATGCAAAGTCTCTTTTGTTATTTCCTATTTTCTTTTACCTTGAGGTGTCCATATGAGAGCATGATGGGGGAATCTGGTCTTATCCTTTCTGAGTACATGACCGATGTAGTTCCAGCAGCACTGTCTTAAAATACTGGATACATTATCTTGCTTAGTCTCTTGCCAGGTTGCACACTAGTCTCTCAGTCTATAAATCAGGGCTATTTTAATAATTTTACTCAGAGGCCGAAATTTAGAAAATGTGAATGGTCACGGGCTAAAGTTCCAGGCCCCAGCATAAACAGATCATTAAAACAATACAGCTGGCAGAGATCGGGAGCCATTTGCTAGGACTCCGCCGGCTATATGTGGCCCGCTGGCCGCCATTTGGAAAGCCTTGCTATAAATTAAAGTGTCGTTTGTTCGTAAAAAAAAAAAAAAATAATCCTGAAAACAGATTGGGTTATTGTTGTGGTTTATTTTTATTTGCGCCAAATTAAATGGCGTTTAAGTGTCATGAGAAATCGAAGACTGCTTGCAAAATGTGACATTCGTGCGTGATATGTTTAGTGCAAACTTCTGAAGACCCGAAATATTTATGACTCGGCTGTAGCAGTAATGGCGACAGACAATTCTAAACATTAGCCCCAAAACAAGGCAATTGCTGTCAACAATATCAAACTCAACTCATCTGGGTTATAACTTAGATATATAAAGTTGTTTTTAAATCTATTAGTAAGTATGTGTATGCCTATCAGTTATGTTTGCTTTTTGAATATTTAATAGCTGAAATTATTGATAGTGCTACTATGTCATCGGAAAATAAATATACACCATACAACATACGACAAGGACGCTGAAGATCGCAGTGGAAAGACACATATATATGCAAGCGAACGTTTCAGACAGTCTTTATCTTCATTCTTTAAATAGTGTAAATAATATGTTTCAGCACACATGTATCTTTTGTATGTTTCATGATATGTTGATGTAACTCTGAAGTAACGCACCTGACGAGATACCGCGAGATTCAGACACTGGATAAACACAATCAAGCAGATGACAAGAAAAGTCATCCATCGATGGCAGAGCACAGGCGTACAATTATTACGATAGAACGTTTCGACCAAAATCATTATCTTATTATTTTTGTATGTGCCATCGAGTATTTCCTATACGACTGCTGCTACACGGTGAGGGCCTCGGGTCACAGTGGCCCTACCTCGTGAGTACTGGACCAATGACAATGAGTACAAAGACCAATCGAATTCGGCCATTATCCCAGGGTCTTCAGACAGGAAGCAGTCGTTTGTCCGGAGATCCAACCAGTGGACGAGGACACGGGGAGGGGCTTACGACAGGCAGGGCTAGGCACAGGCAATTCCTTTGGTCACATGAGACGAGAACTAAGAACTTACGAGTAAGGATCGGCAAGGAAGTCATCCGACCCTTATATTTTTTTTTACGGTTGGCCATCTCTCCGAGTGATCTGTATCCATGGTTACCACTATCATCACACGTCACCTTTAGCCTTCAGTATTAGAAAACTAGGTTTCTCTGTATATGGTATACATTTGCCCTCTTTTCTGTGAGCAGCGATTGTCTTCTTTTTCATACTTTATCGAAGTGTGTGGGGGAGGGTGGGGGGGGGGGGAGGGGAGGGGGCAGGTGTTTGGGGTTGCAGGTGTAAGGATCTTCTCTACGCTGTGTCCATTATGTGGTAAGAGCTGTTCTTAATTTCTTTAAGATGCCCTGGTTCCATCTTCTGCGTGGTCTTGCCTTCACTCTGTGTCCACGAGAACCAGAGTTAAGCCAAAAGACACTCTGTAGACTTGACGCAACAGCTGATTCACCTAGGTTCTTTAGTAGAACAATCTGTCCTGCAGTGCATTCCAGATCACTGGGATTTGGAAGGCAGCAAAATAGCGCAATGATTGGACAGAAGCGGCAGTGACATGGTATAACATGTAGATCCAAATAGCGACTTAACCCACCAAGAGACGAAGACATTAATACAATCTAGTATCCTAGAAAGGTGGCTAGATTCACACACCTAATTCTCTCCTCAAGGCTCGCTTTATCGCCACTCTAATAAAGGCACAGTGTTTTATATTCAGACTAAGAACTGGGCACAACAGACTTCGTCAACATACGTTCACATTTTTCAGTATAGGAAACACGGAGACGTGTCCCTGCAGCATGGCACCAGAAAATGCTGATTAAATCAAGATGCGTCTTATACGTAGGATCGTCTCATACATGGGATCGTCTCATACATGGGATCGTCTAATATATGACCCTATGTCATTTCACAGAATCATTGGTGTTTGAACCCAGTAAGACCCACATTCTCACTCGGATTGGATCTTTAAAGGACCTCACATTCGCACGATAAGTTCCTTTATGGTTTTTCTGTGACTTTCTTGAAAAATGCATTACCGAGATACCCAAACGGTGTTAGGTAAATATTATTTCCCTTGAGCGTTTAGCCCCATTATGAAAGTGCATTCTCCTCGATTATTCTCTTATTACCACAGCCCAGAAGTCACCAGGTTCGTTTCAGGGGTCATTTAGTTCAAGACACCGGAAGCCTGTGAGGTAGATATAATCACTTGCAAAGATCATGTAAACATACCCGCCTGATGCCCTCACTGGCCTTCCCTCACTGCTCCATCCTGGCTGATAGCTGTTTACATTGTTGTCATAGTGATTACCCCCGGTGAATATCCACTCTAGACACCTGGAATATTTTTAGTAGGCGGCAGAAAATTATACGTAGCTTGAGATACTCAAACAATGCAGTTTGACACTTCTTTAGGATGTATAAATGCACGAGGACCTTGTAATCGTCTACTTCTACCCTAGCATGTAGAGGGCAATAAGATCTTGTAGTCTTATACTTCTACCCTAGGATGTAGAGGGAAATAAGACCTTGTAGTCTTGTACTTCTACCCCAGGATGTAGACGGAAATAAGACTTTGTAGTCTTGTACTTCTACCCCAGGATGTAGAGGGAAATAAGATCTTGTAGTCTTGTACTTCTGCCCCAGGATGTAGAGGGAAATAAGATCTTGTAGTCTTGTACTTCTACCCTAGCATGTAGAGGGCAATAAGATCTTGTAATCTTATACTTCTACCCTAGGATGTAGAGGGAAATAAGACCTTGTAGTCTTGTACTTCTACCCTAGGATGTAGAGGGAAATAAGACCTTGTAGTCTTGTACTTCTACCCCAGGATGTAGAGGGAAATAAGATCTTGTAGTCTTGTACTTCTGCCCCAGGATGTAGAGGGAAATAAGATCTTGTAGTCTTGTACTTCTACCCCAGGATATAGAGGGAAATAAGATCTTGTAGTCTTGTACTTCTACCCTAGGATGTAGAGGGAAATAAGATCTTTTAGTCTTGTACTTATACCCCAGGATGTAGAGGGAAATAAGACCTTGTAGTCTTGTACTTCTACCCCAGGATGTAGAGGGAAATAAGATCTTGTAGTCTTGTACTTCTGCCTAAGGATGTAGAGGGAAATAAGATCTTGTAGTCTTGTACTTCTACCCCAGGATAAAGAGGGAAATAAGACCTTGTAGTCTTGAACTTCTACCCTAGGATGTAGAGGGAAATAAGCTCTTGTAGTCTTCTACTTCTACCCCAGGATGTAGAGGGAAATAAGACCTTGTAGTCTTGTACTTCTACCCTAGGATGTAGAGGGAAATAAGACCTTGTAGTCTTGTACTTCTACCCTAGGATGTAAAGAGAAATAAGACCTTGTAGTCTTGTACTTCTACCCTAGGATGTAGAGGGAAATAAGATCTTGTAGTCTTGTACTTCTACCCTAGGATGTAGAGGGAAATAAGATCTTGCAGTCTTTTACTTCTACCCTAGGATGTAGAGGGAAATAAGATCTTGTAGTCTTGTACTTCTACCCTAGGATGTAGAGGGAAATAAGATCTTGTAGTCTTGTACTTCTACCCTAGGATGTAGAGGGAAATAAGATCTTGTAGTCTTGTACTTCTACCCTAGGATGTAGAGGGAAATAAGATCTTGTAGTCTTGTACTTCTACCCTAGAATGTAGAGGGAAATAAGACCTTGTAGTCTTGTACTTCTACCCTAGGATATAGAGGGAAATAAGATCTTGTAGTCTTGTACTTCTACCCTAGGATGTAGAGGGAAATAAGACCTTGTAGTCTTGTACTTCTACCCTAGGATATAGAGGGAAATAAGATCTTGTAGTCTTGAACTTCTACCCCAGGATGTAGAGGGAAATAAGAGCTTGTAGTCTTGTACTTCTACCCTAGGATGTAGAGGGAAATAAGACCTTGTAGTCTTGTACTTCTACCCTAGGATGTAGAGGGAAATAAGACCTTGTAGTCTTGTACTTCTACCCTAGGATGTAGAGGGAAATAAGACCTTGTAGTCTTGTACTTCTACCCTAGGATGTAGAGGGAAATAAGACCTTGTAGTCTTGAACTTCTACCCCAGGATGTAGAGGGAAATAAGAGCTTGTAGTCTTGTACTTCTACCCTAGGATGTAGAGGGAAATAAGACCTTGTAGTCTTGTACTTCTACCCTAGGATGTAGAGGGAAAAAAGAGCTTGTAGTCCCTATTGTGTAATTAACTTTTCTGCACATTGGGCTCTTCCGTGTATGCTGAGTCCCTCAAAACGGTATATATCTAAAAGAAAAAACACCTTGAGGTGACATTTGTCCTCCTTTAAAAATAAATTACCGGTACTCAAAACGAGAACTCAGAAACAAATAAGCTGCCTGTACTGAGAACAAAGAATCTCACAATAGCGATGGGGAAAAAACAGTCGTGCCTGGAAAGATACCGAAAAACAAACAAACAAACAACTCTGCCAGTACGCATTGCCCACGACAGGAGTTGATTATGACATTTTTTTTTTCTAACTCACAAACAGAATACACCTGCTTGACCAATGTCCACTACCAGGTTATGTAGCGTCTGCGACTCGAACTGAGCAGTTGATACAGAAATTGAATGTCTGTATGTCCACGCTTCTTCTGACTTATATTTTAGTCCGTTCCAAAAGTCATGGCACAGAAATAAAAATCTGTAACCAACAGTTGGGGTATACATTGTTCAAATTTGTTATGCAGTCTGATAATTAATAACACATCTCATTTGTGTGTGTGTGTCATTTTTGCGGTATATGCAATATCAGACACCGATTTAGAGCAAACGGCTAGCATGTTTACAGCAACCGTGTGCGAAATTCCAAAACTTTGAACTGCACATGTTTTAGTAGTAATCGGTGCAAGCAGCATTATTGTGAATAGTGAATGGGAAACGTCATATACCGTTATAGTCTCATTTACATAATTGAAACTTAGTTTATGATCGTTTCACTCCCAGGAGGCGTCTTCTACACTAGCCTCCCGTGGGTTACATGAACACAGTATTTTTATTGTATGCGGGATAGGCTATCAACCGAATCAGAACGCATCGGTGCACACATGAAATCATTTCCAACGCAATCTACACGCGCGTGGCTTAAATAAACGAACTGTGTAAGTTACTGTATATATTTTCTAGGTGTACAAATTATTAGTCTAAAAAAAAAACTCAAAGAAATTCTCGCTTTAAGAAAACAGCAGCACCTGTGCAGTTGTAAATTATAAGACCATAAGGACATGGGGAATCTTAGACCGCCTGAAAAAATGCATGTTGAATTCCCTTTTCCCCACTTTTTCCCCTGCGGAAATGGTGTAAGGTGCCGAGGTTCACCCAGACAGTGTGTAAGGATCCCAACTCATAAGCTCCTTACCCGCCCATGGCCATAGCACACCTAATTGTTTCTTTGTGCTAGCGCCCCTAGATAGAGAAGAAAGGTGTAAACATAAAGAACAGACCCTTAACCCCCCACCCGCAGCCCACAACATGGCAGGTGTTGTACGCTCACACCCAGGTATACAACAAGGTGTCTAGACTGGCACCTGATCTCTAGTCCATGTTTCTCTCAACCTTTGATCGGTGGCAAATTACATAGTAATGAACTCTTCGCCTCTTTAAGTAGTCTTCCATGAAAAACCACACCTAGAACACACTTTCTCTCTCTCTCTCTCTCTCTCTCTCTCTCTCTCTCTCTCTCTCTCTCTCTCTCTCTCTCTCTCTCTCTCTCTCTCTCTCTCTTTCTCCCCCCCCCCCTCCTCATACACACCAAATACTCTGACTTGTAGACATAAATGTACCTCGCTTGTAGCAAGTGGCTACTACGACCCACTGTAGTTTCTCTTTGTGTGTAAGTTTGTTTTTCCACCCCCCCCCCCCCCACCTCTTTTTTGTTAATAAACATTTGTGTCAGAACCTGGGGGTTCAGCTACTTCTAGGCCCCTCCACTTTCCGCCGCCAAATATAAAAATATTATTAGGCGGCCTACCGTGCCCCACCCCCACCCCCTCCACCACCAACCACCACTATATACCTTTAAGCAAAGACAAGTATGCCCATTGCAAAGCACATTGTGTATATTTGTGTGTGTTAAAAAAATATATATACGTGTGTTTGTGTGTTGATATATATATATATATATATATATATATATATATATATATATATATATATATATATATACGTGTGTCTGTGTGTGTTATATATATATATATATATATATATATATATATATATATTCGTGTGGGTGTCTAATTCACGGTATTCTATACACACACACACACACACACACACACACATTATATATATATAATTCACGGTATTGTTACTATGCAGTAAACAAGGCTTCATCTCTTTGCGGACTCCTAGAAAATGTGTAGAGGGGCTACTGGTGAGAATTTCTGGCGTTTTAAACAAGGGCCTGATCTTTATGTTTACTGATTTATTGTCCGGTTTGTCTTTGTAACTGTTCTTTTCCTCATCATGTGCCCTGCTCTACGGTATAGGCGATCAAGTCTCTCCACAGATCTCGGTTCTCGGTATTTTAAATCACTTTCCACTGATAATATGTCTTTATGTCATCGCTTGTTCATCAGTTCTCATCTCTCTTGGACGGCCTCTTCTCCTGTTGGTCTTTCCAGTCATTGCCATGTTCTCGAGTATAGCTGTTCTCAAAAAATGCCATATGAACAACGAATTCCTCTTTCTTAAAGTTGTACAGTGTAGGCTTGATAAGGAGAACTCTCCTGGACACAGGACATATTTTTTTTTTTCAGAAATGCCACTTTTCGAGATAAGATTTCAAGCAAGAAAAATTGCCGGGGTGGACAAATTGTTCTTCACAGCAAAGATTTGCCACATCAGAGCTCGCCTCGGTTGATCTCTACTGCAAATAATTTGATAATGTCATTATGAATTTCTAGTCACTCTTCACTCTGGATGCCCTCGGTATCAGAAACATTCGTCTCAGAAACCACTTCTCCACAGCCTCCAAGTTCTTCCTAATGTGTTCAGTCACACGCCAAGATTCACAGCCAAACTGCAGCAGCGATGTTTCTAGTTAGAACAGTTCGCAGATAAAGAGACCGAGCTAAGTAATTGTACTGTATTCCCAATTCAAGGTAATTATTTTAGAAACGTAAACGCAGACAGTAATGCAAGTTGTGTAAATTGTTTTTGGCTGCGGTTAAAATCATTTGGACTTTTATATCTGGCTTCAAAGCAGCGCTAGCTTATCTGGCATCCAGCGCGCACTTAATTCGCAATGTCTTTCTTTGACTTCTCCTCGTTTGAACATTTCACTAGCTGCTTTATCAGCCGAAGATTATCTGGGAATCTTTCTTCGTTTCTTTCATCAAATTTCATATCGTCTGGGCAAGGCGGAGGTGTCTACGGATAACTTTTATTCATTGTAATGTCTATCATCAATATCATGTAAAAAAAATGGCCAGACACCAGACAGGAGTGGTAATATCAAAGTGTTGAGACACTCCCAAATGTACAGTTATGCTTGTTATTTATGTCAGGTGAAAGCAAAACACTATACATCTTGTCATCCATTTTTAAGATGCAATTTTTTGTTATTTGAAGCCCCACTCTGGCTCTTGACAGGGGCCGCAATATAGCCCGGCCATAAATATGGTCTAATGGCTGAACGCAGTTTCTGGGACCCCTCCACGGGTGATCCTCATCCGCATGGTGGTACTTTGTGTCATCGGGTGTTTTGTCGATTGTGTTATGCACTGGTGGGGTAAACGAAGATAGAGATAGAGAAAACAGTATATTGGGTCATAGAATCAAGAGAATCATCAAACAGGCTATGAAATGGGAAACGATTGGACTGAGGAATTGAGACGAATTGCCCTGAGTTAGGAACTGAGATCACAGCACTCCGTACATTTCCATAAGGGCTTCATCCAAATCTTCAGCAGCCATTCAAGAATTCCGCTGGTGACAGTCGCAGTTTGACTGTCTGTGTTTTGATCGTAGAGTTTGATCCACCAAGTTTACTGGTTATCCCAGTTGTGCCACTCTCTCCAGATCATAATGATCGATTCGTATCTCGCTAAGCATTGTTCACTTGCTTGCAAAGGGCTATGTTCACATTTAGCTTGTGCATGCATCAGTTAAACCCCAGATGTCCACAACTAGCTAGACAATAGATCTGTTACTCCCCCCCCCCGCGCCCCCCGCCCCCCCCCCCCAGAAAAAAACCAAACGAAGTTAAACAGAAATACGTTGATATCTCTCAGCCAAAAACTCTGGACAGGATTTCGTCCATGATATCCAAGGACTGCTCAGGATACAGGGTGATGGAGGACTGGGCTGAGAGCTACCGGTGTGAAATATAATGGTTGGTTATGATGAAAGGAAAGGGTGGTTCCTGTTCGGCTACGGGTATGTGGGTGAGATCGTTCCTGTTCGGCTACGGGTATGTGGGTGAGATCGTTACTGTTCGGCTACGGGTATGTGGGTGAGATCGTTCCTGTTCGGCTACGGGTATGTGGGTGAGATCGTTCCTGTTCGGCTACGGGTATGTGGGTGAGATCGTTACTGTTCGGCTACGGGTATGTGGGTGAGATCGTTCCTGTTCGGCTACGGGTATGTGGGTGAGATCGTTCCTGTTCGGCTACGGGTATGTGGGTGAGATCGTTCCTGTTCGGCTACGGGAATGTGGGTCAGATCGTTCTTGTTCGGCTACCGGTATGTGGGTGAGATCGTTCCTGTTCGGGTAAGGGAATGTGGGTGAGATCGTTCCTGTTCGGGTACGGGAATGTGGGTCAGATCACCACAAATTAGAGGCTAGATCACAACAATAATACTGAAATACCTGGCTCTAATTGTGAGAAACTTTCCTTAACTCGGGCGGGTCTAGCAGGTCTCACTCGCCTTCGCCATTTGTCCCGTGCCTCACTATAACACAATATAACACTTTCATCTGGAGAGACAGGGAGGTACCATCATATGAGGTGAGGTGCCGGGTTTTCTTCCTCGTCCCTGACTGTGTCCATACTTTTTTGGAAATAAAATTACTCCACGTATTTATGAGGCGAGTCATTCCCAGAGTAACGGACCCTTTTCCCAACTTTCAGGGATCTTGGGTATATAGGGCTAGATCTAAATTTTATGGAATTGCTGGGGAGTGTAGTAAATATTACGCTGGTCGCCTTTACTTTCCAGGATCTAAAACGGTACCCATTTAAGACTGGATCGACATGGGGTGTCAAATTCGTTTTCGAAAAGTCTCCAGCTCTGTCAGGACTTCAACCCTCGACCTTCGAATCTGCAGGCGGATGTCTAGCCCCTAGAACAAGACGGTTGCCATAGTTACCCCTGGAGTGGTTACACAAAATATAAAATAAGTAAAGTCCTCTTGCTACTGCCCCCCCCCCCTTTTTTCTCCCCCTCCCCTGTCTGGACTTAGGTTACTTTCTAGCCGTGAGGGGCCTAAATATATCCTTGCGATTAAACAGAGCTTCTTGGATTTGTACCTGGGGGGATTCTCATCCGAGTAATGACACATTACACTTTGTGTCACGTGGTGTTGGTCGTTCAGTGCACGGTCCTAGAAGGGTTCATACATTAGTACAGTGCCCTTTTTGCTGCGATGGCGCATGGGCGTTTGGTGCTCCAGTCATTCTTGTACAGACCAAAGATAGGAGCTGGTGGCAAAGTATTCTTCTACTTCTAATTTTTTAACGCCACCCATTGTCTCGGTACGTAAACAGGTACTATTTGTTTTATTCACCCCACACACACACACACAAATCTCCAGTATTCTATTGGTGTTGGAGGGTGAGGGTTAGTGTAGGAATTATGTGACTTCCGACGTGGGTAATGAACACACAAACACACACACAGACACACACACGGTTACATATACAGATATGTGTGTGCAAATATGCACACACACACACACACACACACACACACACACACACACATATATATATATATATATATATATATATATATATATATATATATATATATATATATATATATATATATATATATAAAGCCTCACATCAATCAGTTGGGGTGTTTCGGTGCAAACACTTTCATCAGTAATTGCTCTATTAACTTATCAACTAACCATACAAAGATCAAAGACCTACCGCAAAGCCTTCTAACGGCACCATACATCAGTGACCTAATTACCCGTCACACAGGTCACGGGTCTCTCTCCTAGCACTTGCCAGCACATCGCACAGACTCTGTGCACCCGTAACTCCCGCCGCTCTCTCTACCTTTACATCACTTACTTAAGCAACACAATGTTGTCTTTCATTTGGCAAAAGAAGGTTCGGAGCTACCAGTTTTAAATAACATTAGCAATCATCATCAAGTGCCTTGGGCGAGCTTGCCTCTCCACAATAGGCGATCTTCAACAACATTTATAAGTTCATGTGCTGACACCCCTCCGTGCCATGACAAAAGGCTATTAAGAAGTTTGTCGCGTTGTCTTCCTCTGTCTCTTTTTCCACCGATATTTTCAGAGGTCACAAAATGTGTCAGTTTCTCTATTCTCGTTATATGACCAATAAATTATGTATATTTCTTTCCGATGTTTTTGATAAGTGGCATTCCAACTAGGGCTGTACCGAATAGGGATTTTCAGTATTCGGCCGAAAACGAATAGCGGGACCAACTATTAGGCCGAATACGAATACGAATAGTGTATCATCATCATCAGGTGCCGTGTCGAATGGCGTGGGCCTTGCCACAATCTGCTATCTCCTGCAGCATGTTTTAGTTCGTGTGCTGACACACCTCCATGCGATGCAACAAGACTGTAAAGAATCTTCTGTCGTTGTCTTTCTCTATCCCTCCTTCAGCAGATCTTTCCAGTGGTCACCACATGTTCCTCTTTCCCTCTTCTCATAACATGGCTGAAAAATGATGACTGTCCTTTTGATGTCTGTGATAAGTTGTCTACGGGCTCCCGCCTTTTTCAAAAACTCTTGGTTGCTTTTGTGTGTGTGGCTAATCAAGGTATTTTAAGCATTGTTCTGTAAAACCACATCTCCGACGCCTCAAGAAATTGTTTGGCCTGCCAAATGATTGCCTAGGACTCACAGCCATATGTTAAAACTGGATGCTGTACCATGCAATCGGGTCGCAGTTGCCCTTGTTACGACAAACTTAGGCAACAGCAACTATTGTGTAAATGAGAGAGTATTTTCATTCTATCGCAGTGTATGCAGAAACTGGTGTAAGGTAACCACTATTCGTATTCGGCCCGACGCAAGTTCGGCCGAATACCAATAGTTATTAGGTCCACTATTCAGCCCCGAAGCGAATACTAAGCGAATATTCGGTACAGCCCTAATTCCAACACTCGACTTTTTTTTAAAACTATATATATGGATTGCTCTGTTTTGGATGTCCAATGAATTCTTCGATTCTTACACACATTTTAATTCTGGCATTATTCTTACACTAGCAGTACGTTGATACAAAACATGACATCCTTCATGACTCGAACACCTGGGAGAACTGGCTTATACACAGCATCTTGTATGAGGTATGTTGGGCATGTTAAACATCCTGGTGTCTTGGGGAGAACGTTGTTGGATTCATACATCCAATATGAAGAACAAAAGAAAAAATCGACCACTTTCAACTAACTGTAAGCAGTATAAGATATAATTGTGGTTTGATTTCAATGTACCAGTTGTGTTGGCGAAGAAATGTGATTGCAGAAAACTGTTGACTTGACTGGTACTCTAGTACCTAGGGAGGGTTACTGGGGAAGGACTGGTACTCTAGTACCTAGGGAGGGCTGTTGGGGAGGGACTGGTACTCTAGTACCTAGGGAGGGCTGTTGGTGAGGGACTGGTACTCTAGTACCTAGGGAGGGTTGTTGGGGAGGGACTGGTACTCTAGTACCTAGGGAGGGTTGTTGGGGAGGGACTGGTACTCTAGTACCTAGGGAGGGTTGTTGGGGAGGGACTGGTACTCTAGTACCTAGGGAGGGCTGTTGGGGAGGGACTGGTACTATAGTACCTAGGGAGGGTTGTTGGGGAGGGACTGGTACTCTAGTACCTAGGGAGGGCTGTTGGTGAGGGACTGGTACTCTAGTACCTAGGGAGGGCTGTTGGTGAGGGACTGGTACTCTAGTACCTAGGGAGGGCTGTTGGGGAGGGACTGGTACTCTAGTACCTAGGGAGGGCTGTTGGGGAGGGACTGGTACTCTAGTACCTAGAGAGGGCTGTTGGGGAGGGACTGGTACTCTAGTACCTAGGGAGGGCTGTTGGGGAGGGACTGGTACTCTAGTACCTAGGGAGGGTTGTTGGGGAGGAAATGGTACTCTAGTACCTAGGGAGGGTTGTTGGGGAGGGACTGGTACTCTAGTACCTAGGGAGGGTTGTTGGGGAGGGACTGGTACTCTAGTACCTAGGGAGGGTTGTTGGGGAGGGACTGGTACTCTAGTACCTAGGGAGGGCTGTTGGTGAGGGACTGGTACTCTAGTACCTAGGGAGGGCTGTTGGGGAGGTACTGGTACTCTAGTACCTAGGGAGGGCTGTTGGGGAGGGGACTGGTACTCTAGTACCTAGGGAGGGCTGTTGGGGAGGGACTGGTACTCTAGTACCTAGGGAGGGCTGTTGGGGAGGGACTGGTACTCTAGTACCTAGGGAGGGCTGTTGGGGAGGGACTGGTACTCTAGTACCTAGGGAGGGCTGTTGGGGAGGGACTGGTACTCTAGTACCTAGGGAGGGCTGTTGGGGAGGAAATGGTACTCTAGTACCTAGGGAGGGCTGTTGGGGAGGAAATGGTACTCTAGTACCTAGGGAGGGTTGCTGGGGAGGGACTGGTACTCTAGTACCTAGAGAGGGCTGTTGGGGAGGGACTGGTACTCTAGTACCTAGGGAGGGTTGTTGGGGAGGTACTGGTACTCTAGTACCTAGAGAGGGCTGTTGGGGAGGGACTGGTACTCTAGTACCTAGAGAGGGCTGTTGGGGAGGAAATGGTACTCTAGTACCTAGGGAGGGCTGTTGGGGAGGGACTGGTACTCTAGTACCTAGAGAGGGCTGTTGGGGAGGGACTGGTACTCTAGTACCTAGGGAGGGCTGTTGGGGAGGGACTGGTACTCTAGTACCTAGAGAGGGCTGTTGGGGAGGGACTGGTACTCTAGTACCTAGGGAGGGCTGTTGGGGAGGGACTGGTACTCTAGTACCTAGGGAGGGCTGTTGGGGAGGGACTGGTACTCTAGTACCTAGGGAGGGCTGTTGGGGAGGGACTGGTACTCTAGTACCTAGGGAGGGCTGTTGGGGAGGGACTGGTACTCTAGTACCTAGGGAGGGCTGTTGGGGAGGGACTGGTACTCTAGTACCTAGGGAGGGCTGTTGGGGAAGGACTGGTACTCTAGTACGTAGGGAGGGTTGTTGGGGAGGGACTGGTACTCTAGTACGTAGGGAGGGCTGTTGGGGAGGGACTGGTACTCTAGTACCTAGGGAGGGCTGTTGGGGAGGGACTGGTACTCTAGTACCTAGGGAGGGCTGTTGGGGAGGGACTGGTACTATAGTACCTAGGGAGGGTTGTTGGGGAGGGACTGGTACTCTAGTACCTAGGGAAGGCTGTTGGTGAGGGACTGGTACTCTAGTACCTAGGGAGGGTTGTTGGGGAGGGACTGGTACTCTAGTACCTAGGGAGGGTTGTTGGGGAGGTACTGGTACTATAGTACCTAGGGAGTGTTGCTGGGGAGGTACTGGTACTATAGTACCTAGGGAGGGCTGTTGGGGAGGGACTGGTACTCTAGTACCTAGGGAGGGCTGTTGGGGAGAGACTGGTACTCTCAACACCCACACATACACATACAAAAGGGTACCATTTCTGGAAGACGGGGCAGGGACGGACCTCCGGGAAGGTGGCTAACCTGCAGTGTAGATGTATTGGCTATGAAAATACATAGGCTGTGGAAATGGCTATAGAATGTTGAAATGTTGAATTAGCAATCGTCATTATAGCACTGGGATACTCCCGTAAGCGCTCCGTCCACATCCTCAGCAAGAAGCGAAGAGTTTAAGTTCCAATAGCACTAGTAACTATCTGATTGTATATCCGTCTCCCCTTTCTCCTGAGTGTTGAGCGT
>CAJHNH020001202.1:585000-600000 GCA_905116865.2 Candidula unifasciata | reverse complement strand
ACGTTTGAGGACATAAATTGTGAAGGTTTGCTAATAAATGTTAATGTGTTCTACTTCATAACACATTTGTATCTAATGTGCTGTTTCACCAGATACTCTGCCAGTCGCTGGTTGTTAATGATGCACTGTGTCAATTACTTTGATCAGTTGTATAGAAAATACCACAATAGAGAACATGTTGAAAAGTCTTACTGAAGGATTTTATACTGAAACACAAACTCACATATGCGCTAGGTAAGAAAGTAGGGAAATATGGCGCAAGGGAAAGTCAGTGATACTCAGACAAAGTAAGGAATTGTGGATGCAAATAACAGAGAGAAAAAAAAATCAGGAATGAATTTAGTAAGAAAGGATGGTATGAAAAGAAAATAAGAGAAAGAAAAACAATTTGACTTATGCACATAAAAAAGGGAGTGACAGACAGACAGACAGACAGACAGACAGACAGACAGACAGACAGACAGACAGACAGACAGACAGACAGACAGACAGACAGACAGACAGACAGACAGACAGACAGACAGACAGACAGACAGACAGACAGACAGACAGACAGACAGAGAGAGAGAGAGAGGGAGGGAGGGAGGGAGGGAGGGAGGGAGGGAGGGAGGGAGGGAGGGAGGGAGGGAGGGAGGGAGGGAGGGAGGGAGGGAGGGAGGGAGGGGAGGGAGGGAAGCAGGGAGGGAGGGAGGGAGGGAGGGAGGGAGGGAGGGATGGATGGATGGATAGATAGATAGATAGATAGATAGATAGATAGATAGATAGATAGATAGATAGATAGATAGATAGATAGATAGATAGATAGATAGATAGATAGATAGATAGATAGATAGATAGATAGATAGATAGATAGATAGATAGATAGATAGATAGATAGATAGATAGATAGATAGATAGATAGATAGATAGATAGATAGATAGATAGATAGATAGATAGATAGATAGATAGATAGATAGATAGATAGATAGATAGATAGATAGATAGATAGATAGATAGATAGATAGATAGATAGATAGATAGATAGATAGATAGATAGATAGATAGATAGATAGATAGATAGATAGATAGATAGATAGATAGATAGATAGATAGATAGATAGATAGATAGATAGATAGATAGATAGATAGATAGATAGATAGATAGATAGATAGATAGATAGATAGATAGATAGATAGATAGATAGATAGATAGATAGATAGATAGATAGATAGATAGATAGATAGATAGATAGATAGATAGATAGATAGATAGATAGATAGATAGATAGATAGATAGATAGATAGATAGATAGATAGATGCAGACAGACATATATTGTATATAAGAGAGGGAGTGGAGCGGGAGGAGAGAATTAAACAGCGAAGCTTGGAAAGGAACAAAATAATGCAACAGACGAACAAGAAGAAAGCAAAAGCAGTACATGCAGAATGACGCACCAGGAGACAGGAAAACAAGAAGCAATGAGAACAACAAGTGACTGCAGATCGGGATACGCCCAAACGTGTAATGACTTGCCCTCAGTTGTTGTGTAGTTGTTAGCAAATATGGGCGACACTAGATTGTAGTTGCCAAACATGAGGTAAACACATTAACACGCTAGTGCGTCTCTGATTCAGGGCACACTTACCCAATGAACTACCTACTTAGTTATCTACATACACATCAAAACACGTACACGGTTAGTTACCTACATATCTACCGAAATTCTCCGACGTCTAGCTGTCGAGTTACTTGAACATAACACAGACTGCTTAAAGCGATCTCTGGACAGTTTATTTTGTGAAGAACGGGTTTTTTTTTTTTTTTAAATCTCGGGCAGTTACCATATACTTGAACTCTGATCCAGGTAAGAGGAATTTCTGATAGGAAGAACCATTTCTTGGGTTCCCGGAGAGTTCTGCTTATCAGGACAGCACTGAATGAGTTGTAACAATCGTACTCTCTACCTGCTTGCTGCCTGTCCACATTACAACAAATTGACCAGCCGAATTATCTATTATATATGGTTCAGACAGGATACTTCACTATACTGTACGACTGGCCTGAAGGCGGGAAAAGTTGTCCTTTACTTCACTATACTGTACGACTGACCTGAAGGCGGGAAAAGTTGTCCTTTACTTCACAATACTGTACGACTGGCCTGAAGGCGGGAAAAGTTGTCCTTTACTTCACTATACTGTACGACTGGCCTGAAGGCGGGAAAAGTTGTCCTTTACTTCACTATACTGTACGACTGGCCACCGGCTTTATGTACCCAGTTCTCCTGGAGGCGAGAAAAGGCGTCTTTTACTTCACTTTTTACGATTGGCTGTCTGCCTTCTGTCCACACCTGTCCATATCTACCTACCTGTCTACTTACCTACCTACCTACTGGACTTCTCTGCCTACCTCTTCTTAAGGATTCTTCTGTAAAAACAACATCTCCGCGACCTCAAGATATTGTTCGGCGTATTTATTAATTGTCCATGATTCACAACCATATGTTAAAACTGATAAAGAGCTGAACGTGGTCTTTGTAGATCAAGAGAAGGCATTCGACCGTGTAGACAGAGATGTGCTGTGGAGAATTCTTGACGATTACGGAGTGCAGGGTCAATTATTAGACAACATCAGAACCCTCTATGAAAAAAGTGAAAGTGCAGTAAGAACATCTAGTGGTCTTTCTGAATGGTTCAAAGTCACAACTGGTGTCAGACAAGGATGTGTACTGTCACCATTACTTTTCATAACATACATGTATAAGATCACTGTAGAAGCAAACCCAGACGTGTATGCTATAAACGAATTACTTTTTGCTGATGATCAAAGCATACTGTATCAAAATGAATATGATCTACAGGAACATCTGACTACTCTCAACAACAGCTGTTTACAACATAATATGAGAATCAGTACAGAAAAAACAGAAGTTATGAAGATCAGCAGAACACACAGGCCACTGAATATAAATGTTGGAAGTGTCAAAATCAAGCAAACCAAAGAGTTAAAATACTTGGGCAGTATATTTACAGAGGATGGAAGAATGGACAGAGAGATAGAAACAAGAATACAGAAAGCAAATGCTGTCACATACCAACTATCACCTCTGCTTAAACATCCAGATATAACCATGAAGACCAAAAGACAATTGATAAACACCATCTTCATTCCAACACTCTGCTACCAGTGCCAAACATGGACAATCAACAAGACCCATGAAAGAAAAATAGAAGCCTGTGAAATGAAATGTCTAAGAAAAGCAGCGAACAAGACCAGACTAGACAGGATAAAGAATATAGACATTAGAAACACTGTCAAAACTACGCCATGTTTAGACTACATAGAACATCAAAGAATGAAATGGTTTGGACATCTAACCAGGATGAAAAATGATCAAATAACATCACAAATTTTCAACCAAAGAAGCTCAGGATATAAGGCAAGAGGAAGACCAAGGAAACGGTGGATTGACGGGGTCTCCGAAACCTGCCAAAAGCATGGCCTCAGAACATCAGATGCTGCCCGCCTTGCTTATGACAGGAACTTGCATCTCCCCACAACGCTTAGCGGCATACGTGGAAGGAAAAAGTAAAAGTAAGTAAGTATGTTAAAACTGGCTCTATATAGCATGCGACAATTTTATTTTCCCTCACTTTCAGTGACAATTGTATTTTCCCTCACTTTCAGTGACATGGATTTGTTGCACAAAATTTTCTTTATTTTATAAAAGGCCGTTTCGACCTGTCCTATTCTGTTCTTTGTCTCTGTGTTACATGTTCCATCGGATATTATCCATGTGCCGAAATACTCACATTTCTGTCTTTGTCCTAAAATAACGCCTTTGACTTTTATTACACATTTTGGTGCTATTCTTTTCTTGGAAATCACCATTACTTCTGACTTCCCATTATTCAAACTGAGGTCTATTTTATCACTTTCTACCATCGCCGTATCTATCAATTCGTGTAGTTCTTTTTGATATCGCTATCAAGACGGTATCATCAGCACAACGCAGGTTGTTTTATGACCACCAACCACAATTCCTGACATATCTATGATACATCTCATTATATATTCACTGTATAATGAAAACGAATCCGGTGATAGTACACATTTTCTTGTTGTACTTCCCTCTTTACGTTCTGGAATTTCCCCAATTGGTTATTAATTCTTATAGCTGCTGTTTGCTCCAGTATATGTTCTTTCGTAAATTCGTAAATCTTTTTTCATCAATATTCAATTTTTGTTTTCAGTAGTTCGATTATTTCTTCACGTTTAACACAATCAAATGCTTTCGTATAGTTAATGAAGCATAATTAAAGATCTATTTTACTTCTATACTCTTTCTGAAAGAGTCCTGAGGATGTTTATGGCATTGTTTGTACCTATTCCTACAAATCCACATTGTTCCTTACTAATGTCTGGTTTAATCCTGTTTCTAAATCTTCTCTTCTCATAATTATTTTCAGAAACATTTTTCTAACATGTCCTAATAGGCCGCACTGGTAGTGCGATAGTTTTTACATATTAAAGTGCCTGGTTTCTTTGGCAGAGCAATAAATATAAATTTTAAAAGCTCATTAGGAATGTACCCACTATTATAAATGTCATCCATTTAATCCTTTATTATTTTAAATCCAAAATATTCCAAAGCTTCGGTTTCTGTCAATGTAATGTCTGGCCCAGGTGCCTTTCCTTTCTTTATGTTATGCAATGCATCCTCAACTTCTGAAGCCAGTATTGGCGGACCTTCATTGTTGTCCTACAAATATACTTCTAGTCAATTATCATCAAACAGATCCTCAACTACTTTGTCAATCCTTTAATTAAGTCATTTGCCTCATTATTATTTTACTTTTTTTTCGACTTTAAACACTCAATGATGTTACTTCTCCTCTTCCCTACTAATATACTCATCTGTTGGTGATTGGTATGTGACTCTTTCCCGCATTTTTCCCAATCCCTGTGCACATTTGATTTAGCCATGTTTCTTTAGCCTCGTTGCATTTGTTCACTATTTCTTTATGTATACTAGAATATTCTTCTTTATCATTCTTTTTCCTTCTTCTCTCGTCCATCATCTGCAGAATTTTATTTGTCATCAATTTCTTTCGTGCAACTCTATGCTTTGGGCGTGTACGCTCTTTTGATGTCTGCTGAAATTACTCAAGCAGCAAATCCCATTGTTCATCGATAGTCTGTGTTATTTCTATTGCATTATACCTGTTTTGCAATGCTGTAAAGTTCCCCAATTTCTTTATCTGATTTAAGTATTCCTAAATTTAACTTGATGTTCTGCGGGGTCTTCCTTATAGTCTTCAGTTTTATTCTAAACTTTTCTGTCGCTGAAGCATGATCACTATAGCAGTCTGTTCCCGGTCTAGACTTTGCTCCAATGAAGCTGCTCCTAAATCTGTTTGAAACCAGTATATTATCAGTCTGATTGCGGATATCACCAGGACGTTTCCACATCCACAATCGACGAGGTAGGTGTTTAAACCAGGTGTTACCAATTATCCTGTTTTGTAAATAAGCGCAAGCCATTAATCTTTAGCCTTTCTCAATCTTTTCTTTTAGGTCATAGCCACCAGTTACTTCACACATTTTTCACTTCCAACTTTTGCATTGGAGTCGTCCATTATTTTTGTTACCTCAAAGTTATTACACTGATCAAAAGCCATGTCTGAATCACTTTAAAATTCATCAGTGTCATCTTTTGAGCTTTCTGCGGTTGCTGCATACACTTGTACTTGGTTTATGTCAAGTGGTTTGCTAAAGATCTTTACTAATAGCACCCTGTCTGAAATAGTTCAATATCGTTTAACGGTTTTAGCACATTGTGGGTCCAGAATGATGCAAGCGCCATTTTTATATTCTCTTCCACCTGAGTAAATAATGTTGTGTTTATTTGAATACTTGTGCCCTGCTCCTGGCCAATCAGTCATCATCAGTTCTCGTTATGCCTGGTGGCACATGAGGCTTCATAGAGGACTTTCCATGCTTTCCTGTCCTGTGCAATCTTCAGTGCAGTTTTCCATGTCAAAGATGCCGCACTCAGGTCACTTTCCATCGTTGGTCTCCATTTTGTTTTTGGGTGCCCCTGTTTTCTCTTTCCCTCTGGTGTCCATGTGAGAGCTGTTTTGGCAGGTATATCAGGATTCATTCTCATAACGTGGCCAAGCCATTTCCATATTCTCTTGGTTATCATATTGTCTAAAGTTTCTTGGTTTGTGACTTCAAGTAGTTTAGTGTTTAAGATTGTATCTGGCCAGAAAATTGTGATAATTCTACGTAGACATGTGTGGTAAAAGGTGGACAGCTCGTGTGCATCCTTTTTAATCATTCTCCAGCATTCCGCTCCATAAAGAAGCACTGGCAAAATGATGCTCTTGTAGTCGGAGTTTTGTTCCTCTGCAGTAATTGTTGGATTTCCAGATTTGCCTCATCATTTAAAAGCAGCTCAGGCTTTGTTCAGACGTGACTGAATGCCCTCTTCGGTCCCTTAGCTCCTGGTTAATGCATTTCACTAATTCCTAATATTTTGATATTCATTCTCTCAATTTCCCTCATGATGTTGTCCAACTTTCTGGTTTGTACAAGTCTTCTGAGGTTCCACGTACCAATGTTTGGGATGTAACTGACATCCACTTTCTCTACACTAGCTGGATGACAGGCGGGTCTCACCTGTAGAATACGCTGCTCCCTACCCGATGAGGGGATTCCATTTGAACACACATTAACGTCGTTGTCTGAATACGATTGATTTAAAGGCTTGATTTACTGGGGAAATGATGTAAACAATAAAACAGATTAATTAAAAGCTAAAATATGAACAAAATTTCTTGAATAATGAAAAGTTACAAATGACTTATGAATACAAAGTTTACAAAGGATCTAAACAACTAGGGTACACTTCAGCTACTGAACACACAGAATACACTGTCGACCGATAAATCAACGAAACGGTATGCTAAACAAAATTTACAAAATCAATAAATCTTGTAAAACCAGGCAAAATCAGCATAAAACTTCAAAAAATCAGCAATTGATTGAAACATTAACTATTTAACAGCTGATCAGTCATTCAAGTGTTCACTTAACTTTTTAACAACTGATCAGTCAGTCAAGTGTTTACTTAACTTTTTAACAACTGATCAGTCATTCAAGTATAGTTATAACTAGTATAGTTATTTTATCAAATACCCACACACACAAAATAAATCCAACAGACTAATCCATCAAAACATGTATCAATTTACTGAGAAATTTGTAAACTCTTTAACAAAACAAGAATAGCTAATTAATTAATTCTGAAAAAAACAGTAATTAAACCATTTAACCAATAAATCAGTGTCAAAGAAAATTAATTAATAAACTAGCAGCTCTGCCAATGACTGATAAAACGTGAACAGATGAGCTAATTTATTGTCAGTTACTTATCGAATCAACTAATCAACATAGACACATGTCTTAATATAAACAATTAGTTATCAAACCAACACATCTTCAAACCAACACATCTTCAAACCAACACATCTTCAAACCAACACATCTTCCAACCAACACATCTTCAAACCAACACATTTTCCGATCAAACTGACAAATAAAATACTCAATTTATCCAAAATAAAATCAACGACTAAAAAATAAAAATTTTTAACTAACAGTTAAACAAAGCCAGTCCACTGTGCAGCCAACAAACAACAGATAAACTAAACAGTGAAACAAAACCAGTACACTATGCAGCCAACAAACCACGGATAAACTAAACAGTTGAACAAAACCAGTACAATGTACAGCTAACAAACCACAGATCAACTAAACAGTTGAACAAAACCAGTACACTATGCAGCCAATAAATACACACAAACCTGGACAACCGTGTCATCTAGAACATGAAGTTCGGTTGTACATCATTTTTACAGATCCGACTTATCTCTTTACAAACTGTTGATTCCTCGCTTCTCAGACGGATGCACTTGTAAGGAAGCTCCCAAATTACTCAACTCCTACGACATGCTTATTTGGCAGGCAGTGGGTCTACTCTTGTTTTACCCCACAATGGGGCCCCGGGACCCACACGGAGAGTATCTGTTCAGTACCAGAGAATACTACTAGGCGGTCAAGCATGGACACTGCTTTCTTCTGTGAGAACCTAGCTGACAACAACAGACCCAGCTCTGGAGCTTCAGGGTTAGTGAACGCGTTTAACAGTTTCATGATCCTCCATTACAAGGGTTCGACTCTACGACAGACGGAGTATTTAAAAAAATGGTGTGATGCTCGAAAAGAGAATGTAACCTCAGCACGAAATATTGCGAAGAGCGGATGTACTGTTGCCAACTCTTCATTGTGGAGACGGCACGCCGTACAGCGAAACAACGGCAAGTTCACTTGCTGCTGTTCTTGTCACTACACATCCTCTCTGTTGGCTACACAAATTAAAGGACCCTTCTACAGGTGTATTGGGCATATAGGGCTATACCTCAGTTTTATAGATCAATCCGCACTCGATTGGTGATATGATTAACTTCACGCCGGTCGCATTTACTTCCTATGAGCTTATCCAGTACCCATTTAAGGTTGGGTCGAGCTGGGGACCAAGGTAATTTATGGAAAAAAAAGTCCGCTGTGTTTGAACCCAAACCTAGGACCTTCAAATCCACAGGCAAGTGTCTAGCCGCACCACCACGGCGACTCCCCCTGTTGTCTGCTATATCCTGTAATTATCCCGAGATCCTATGTTGACGGATTCCTTTGTTTTGTGTGCGAAAAAATAAACACAAATCTACAAATCGATACCTTCCATTGGTACAAACACTAACGTCACCGACTCATTGCCGGTGTCCACTCAACGTTTGTACCTCCCTCTAGTTTTACCCTAGGGACACTTTGCGAGTCTCCCTTCTTGTTCATCTGTGTTAGATCTGGCACAGGGAATCATCAGAAGTCTCTCGCTAATGAATCCGGAGTGCTGCATTGACTGGACTAAAACTCACATGACCTACTTTTCTTGAAACTAAAAAAAAAAAAAAAAAACCGAAAAGGATGAAGAAAACTTGTCTCAAACGTTTCCATGGTCGCCGAGTCCCGTGTTTGCTCATCTCCTCGCTCCCTGATTGGTCGCCGTGGGGGTAGGAAAGGGGAGAAACATGACTACAGACTTGGTACCAAAGGAAATAAAAACAGAATTTCAGATGAACCCGTTCGATTTGATGGGAGAAAATCAATACCTTATTTGCGAGTAGCTTCATCTGGACCTCATTTTTTTTCTGCCCTCACTCAAAGCTTAGTTTTTTAATGAGTTTTTCTTTTTTAATACTCGGCGCCCCGTCCCTCCCGTAGTGGTAGGGAAGCAGTAAGGGTGAGCGACAGTAGAAGCTGCGGTTTCATTAGATACTTGTGCGAAAGAGTGAGCACCAGACTGTGTGTTAGAAGGCGTGCTCTCTGCCCGGACGCTGATCACTGGCTGTGTGTCTCTCCATGACCGGCCTGGTTCCGATCGTTGTCTAGACGGCGAGTGGAGGGGCCCCACCAGGGGGTTTGTTTTCCTGGAGTCGCGAGGTGACAAAAATTGTCTGCGAAGCAAGAAATTTCCACCGTCCCGGGCTCTCCAACATACATAACAAAAAAACTCCTAGTGCCTATCTGACACTAGCTGTTCGGAGTGTGAGTATTGTCCGTGTTAGTTTACCAGCACCAGAATTTGCTAGACAAATCGAAATGTTTTTCAGTTGACCTAGTACGTGCGGAGATACATCTACTATTGTGTCTGTGCGGAAAGTAGATCTGTATGGTTTTAACTAAAACGTTATTTGCGTTAATAAGGTTCTAATTACGTTGTGATTTAACACGTAAGGATGCGTTAACTGGTGTTAAAACCTTTTCACTCGTTAGTGTTATATCGTGCTGTATGGAGGCAATTGAGTTCGAACCTATGCCGAAAGACAAATTATTGTGGTCGAGCAAGACGTTTATCCTCTCCATACTACCGGTCGTAGGCAGTGTTGTAGAGACCACGTGTTACTCCTGCAGCGAGATCCTGTCCTCGGCCTGCCTTGTAGATATTTTGTGGGGTGATACAGATCTGGGGTTGGTCCAGACTAATATATGTTGTACACGAATACATCTTGCGTTGGTTTCGACAATGGCATCGAGAAGCCGACCGTCCAGGAAGCAGTGGCAAACTACTGGACGTACACGTGCCTAGAAAAACAACAGCTGGGGCTGGTTCTGTAACGGCCTGTAAAGGATACGCAACTAAATATTTAACCCAAATAAATGGATGGGAAGTAAAGGCGGCAGGCATGATAGGGACTGCATGATCCAAAAAGTGATGACTTGTTAATTCCAGAAAATAACGGGTAATGATAACGCCACGAATATGTCTAGTCCAGAGGCACCGACACAGAGAAAACATTGAGGGGTGGAGAAAAGGGGGAGGGGGAGTGGCAACCTAAACTCCCCTCCCCCGGTTATTACTTAGGAACATTCGATGAATCATGTGTGTCTTGTTGAGTTGCGTAAAAATAATATCGAAGAAGATGTTCATTATTATTATTATTTTTAGATGAATAATATAAAACATTTATCAACAAATGCTCAAAAAGGAGAACATCCGCCGGTGTATACAATATAAATTGTTGTAGGTCCCTCACAAATCTTCTTGGGGGGGGGGGGGTGTCTTAGCGCCCCTCAGCCCCCCCCCCCCCCGCCCCCGCTCCTGAACAGAACAGTGGTAGGGGGAGAGGGTCCCAAAATTGCCTATAATTTCTCATATCTCTCTCTCTCTCTCTCTCTCTCTCTCTCTCTGTGTGTGTGTGTTGCAGTCTCGTGTGTTGGTGTATATTTTTAAAGGACCCTTCTCCGCGCCTCTAGATGTATTGGGCATATAGGGCTAGACCTGCGTGTTATAGATCGATATGAGTATGATTATGTGGGGTTAAATACGTGACCTTCGAGGATCGTTGTTATCAAGCGCCCAATGTAGAAAACCTTGGCGGTGCTTTACCCCTTCTCTTCCATAACTGTATAGGGTCGGGCAGGGGCTCAAGCCTTGTTTAACTGTGCAATAATAATATCACTTTTTGCTATTACCGGTACGCAATTAAACAAGGCCTAAACCACCTTCAGGAACCCGACCTCTGTCCGACCTCTGAAGAATTATTGGTGCAAATTTAAGAGAGAAGGGGGGGGGGGCAGAGTGCTTAAGAGAATTAAGCCTGATTTGATTTCGCAGCAAAATTAATTATTATTATTATTATTATTATTATTATTATTATTATTATTATTATTATTATTATTATTACCACTACTATTATTATTTTTCGAAAGGCAAAGTAAAAATAATATATCACGCCATCAGATTTATGGGGCCGGTGATACTGCAATTTTAGAGCTAGCGATATACATTTGATGAAGGAAATCATCTGCGCCATTTTTACTTCACGGGAAATTTTCATCATATTTTCTGTAAATAATCATACTATCACTTCTGTTTTCTCTAACCATCACTTCTGTTTTCTCTAACCATCACTTCTGTTTTCTCTAACCATCACTTCTGTTTTCTCTAATCATACCTCCTGTTTTCTCTAACCATCACTTCTGTTTTCTCTAACCCTCACTTCTGTTTTCTCTAATCATCACTTCTGTTTTCTCTAACCATCACATCTGTTTTCTCTAACCATCACTTCTGTTTTCTCTAACCATCACTTCTGTTTTCTCTAACCATCACTTCTGTTTTCTCTAACCATCACTTCTGCTTTCTCTAACCATCACTTCTGCTTTCTCTAACCATCACTTCTGCTTTCTCTAACCATCACTTCTGCTTTCTCTAACCATCACTTCTGTTTTCTCTAACCATCACTTCTGTTTTGTCTAACCATCACTTCTGTTTTCTCTAACCATCACTTCTGTTTTCTCTAACCATCACTTCTGTTTTCTCTAACCATCACTTCTGTTTTCTCTAACCATCACTTCTGTTTTCTCTAACCATCACTTCTGTTTTCTCTAACCATCACTTCTGTTTTCTCTAACCATCACTTCTGTTTTCTCTAACCATCACTTCTGTTTTCTCTAACCATCACTTCTGTTTTCTCTAACCATCACTTCTGTTTTCTTTAACCATCACTTCTGTTTTCTCTAACCATCACTTCTGTTTTCTCTAACCATCACTTCTGTTTTCTCTAACCATCACTTCTGTTTTCTCTAACCATCACTTCTGCTTTCTCTAACCATCACTTCTGTTTTCTCTAACCATCACTTCTGTTTTCTCTAACCATCACTTCTTTTTTCTCTAACCATCACTTCTGTTTTCTCTAACCATCACTTCTGTTTTCTCTAACCATCACTTCTGTTTTCTCTAACCATCACTTCTGTTTTCTCTAACCATCACTTCTATTTTCTCTAACCATCACTTCTGTTTTCTCTAACCATCACTTCTGTTTTCTCTAACCATCACTTCTGTTTTCTCTAACCATCACTTCTGTTTTCTCTAACCATCACTTCTGTTTTCTCTAACTATCACTTCTGTTTTCTCTAACCATCACTTCTGTTTTCTCTAACCATCACTTCTGTTTTCTCTAACCATCACTTCTGTTTTCTCTAACCATCACTTCTATTTTCTCTAACCATCACTTCTATTTTCTCTAACCATCACTTCTGTTTTCTCTTACCATCACTTCTGTTTTCTCTAACCATCACTTCTGCTTTCTCTAACCATCACTTCTGTTTTCTCTAACCACCACTTCTGTTTTCTCTAACCATCACTTCTGTTTTCTCTAACCATCACTTCTGCTTTCTCTAAATAATCGTACCATCACTTCTGTTTTCTCTAACCATCACTTCTGTTTTCTCTAACCATCGCTTCTGCTTTCTCTAACCATCACTTCTGTTTTCTCTAACCATCACTTCTGTTTTGTCTAACCATCACTTCTGTTTTCTCTAACCATCACTTCTGCTTTCTCTAACCATCACTTCTACTTTCTCTAACCATCACTTCTGCTTTCTCTAACCATCACTTCTGCTTTCTCTAACCATCACTTTTTCTTTCTCTAACCATCACTTCTGCTTTCTCTAACCATCACTTCTGTTTTCTCTAACTATCCCTTCTGTTTTCTCTAAATAATCGTACCATCACTTCTGTTTGATTGTCTGACAATTCCATCGGTTATTTTTCTCTCTTAATGTGAATAGTGAAGATCGAGAGCTTTGTACTGTGGGTTTGTAATTCGTATGTGTGGATACCCCTGATTGGTGGGTAATTCGTATGTGTGGATACCCCTGATACTGTTTATGTTTATCTGCGAGTCTGTTGTTTGTTTTCTCGACCTGTTTCATTATCTTTATGTAGCTGGGGTCTGTGTGAACGTCGCCTTGATTGTAGTCCGTGAAATAGGCTCTTGGTGCTTTGTTTTCACCTGCAACAAAAACAAGTGGAGTCACGCCCCGGTCCATGTATGCAACTGCAGAAGATCTTTGTAAAGAATTCACTGGGGCTTTCTACAGAATTCACTGGGGCTTTCTAAAGAATTTACTGGGGCTTTCTGACGAATTCACTGGGGCTTTCTACGGAATTCACTGGGTTTTCTACAGAATTCACTGGGGCTTTCTACAGAATTCACTTGGGCTTTGTAAAGAATTCAATGGGGCTTTCTACAGAATTTACTGGGGTTTTCTACAGAATTCACTGGGGCTTTCTAAAGAATTCACTGGGGCTTTCTTTAAAATTCACTGGAGCTTTCTAAAGAATTCGATGAGGCTTTTGAAATGACTGAAGCATTTCATTTTCGAAAAGAAATGAAACTGTAAATAATTCAGTTATCCTCTATGCCCAGGTCTTGCAGACCATGTCTGGCTTCCTCTGCTTCATTTTCGGTGGAAAGGGGATCGGCGCACAATCAACTTGTCGTCAAATCTAGACTGATTAGGGATTTGCTGAAACTAGATGTTATTCAGGAGGAGATCGGAGCACTTATGGTCATGTCCGAGATGCGTTGAAGATGTCCTTTAAATGAACAATGAAACTGGATGTGTAGGGATGTCAAGGCAGGCAAGTGGTATAATAGATTCACTACTGAGCAGCTTCGGGAAAGAACGCAAATATTCCAATGCATTGTGAGGTGAGTGAAAGACGCCGATGTTGGACAGGACACAAGGAGAGAAAAGCTGAGAACAGTGAAACCATGATGTCTTTACCCGGGAAGTTGACTCGCTTAACAAATGTTCGACGAAGTCGGATGTGTCGGTCGAAAGTCGCACATTTTGCAGCTTTGGTGTGAATAGTTACAAGTTAGCGGCCGATATTTTACAGGACGTTGCAGAACCAACTCCAGCAGGTTTAGGATGTCGGGATTTTTATAGGCAAATTTACCTCTGGTAGTTTATCATTGCTGCTGTAAATAGGCACAGCGCAATTACGTATCTCATACGAAAGAAAAGAAGAAGAATGTCTTTTCGGTGGAACCCAAAGGGGTATAGAAATAAAAGTGGACCAAAAAAAAAAAAAAAAAAAAAAAGGAGAAGAGAGCTTTAGAGTGAAGTTAGAGTTATGGAGAGGTAAATGAATGAGCTGCATCCACTAGCAAGGGCTAGAACGATTTGACGTGAGTTTGTTGAGGGCCTATGCTCCATTGGTGGCTAAAGGATAGAATGAGAAGAAGCTCACATGGTCTGCGAAGCACATAATAAACCTTTAATTTGTATAACTATTAGATGTAAAACAAATATGCCTGTAAATATACATTGTTGAGTGGTTATATCAGAAAATATACGTTAATGGCGTTCACATACATTTAGACATATATTATCGGATATTCAGGTGTGAATTTATAAAAGCGTACACATTAGGTAGCCTTTACAAAAAAAAATATTTTCTACATCAATTATATATTAAAATAAGTGGCCTCACCTTTATGTACATGTATGTCTGAGATGATTCATTTGCGCAAATATAGGTTTAGATCCAGATACTGTAAATGTATAGTGTCAAAAGACAGTTTAGGTCCGTCATTTGTGTAAATA
>CAJHNH020001202.1:552500-580000 GCA_905116865.2 Candidula unifasciata | reverse complement strand
GGGCCTTATCCAGTCCTAATCCAACCTGGTACCCTGGTACCAGTGAACGTCCTAAGTGATATTGATCATATACGTGTCGAGTACAAAATAATTTATAATAGAAAACATGAGTTGAGCAGCACAAGCTTCGGAGCGCCAGCGACATGAGAAAGGTGCTAAACTTGTTCTAATAGTTCGCCTATTTTCATTTGCCCTTTTTCCCGCGGCTTGCCTTGTCACAATGAAAATGCCAGATTTATTCCCTAAGCAAGCCAAACACAGGCCAAACCTGTGACTGTGAGTCTGCTATCTGGCCGGGGGTTATTGATAAAGCGGTTTCACCTTTGTGACTCAATAATTTATGCCCCAGAGAGCGCAACAAAGGTAGCCCGTGTCGGGGAGGGGTTCTCAGTTTGTGTTATGTGTACCTTAAAAGCTACTTGTTTCCTCTTTATCTGTGATGTTCTCTTTATTCAGCCACTAATGCTGCTTCTACTAGCTACATCATTTCCTGCCAGTCTGACAGCCAGTTGGTCGGAGAAATTTCAAGTTAACTCTGTGCTGATTTCTTTCGTATTTGATCTACAACCTGGCACAGCACTTGCAAACTATTAAAAGCAAATATTTTGAGATCGTTTATCTTTCTTGTGGCAAATTACAGATCTGAGTTGTGTGATATCTCTTGGCCAGTCATTGAGGAAAAAAAAAATCGGAGCTTTTGAAATGAAACGTTGAAGAAAAAATCTCAGAACAACATGGACCAAGAATAGTAAAAAAAAAAAAAAAAAACTGACAGACTGCATGAACTGAACTTTAGGGAGAATTGGCTCGAAAAGGTTGGGGGAGGGGGGGGGGGGGGAGGGGAGGTTCGATAAAATCTCAAAGTACCTGAAAAGTATCTGAGCACAGACTACGTGCACTCTTAAAAGAAAAAGGTATTCATCATCATCATAAACCACTTCTGCCGTTAAGCGCCGTGGGGAGGAATAATTTGCAATCCAGTGCACGTTGGCTGCCACTGGCTATTGTCATGCCGTGAAGGCGTAGTGTCTTTAATTTTGTCGATCCATGTTTTCCGCGGCCGTCCTCTTGCTCTTGTAGCTGATCTTCTGAGATGTAGTGCTTGTGATGGTATTTGATCTTGCGGCATTCTAACAAGATGGCCAAACCACTTGATCTGTTGTTTATTGATGAATCTAGTACAAGGTGTCGTTGCCACAATTTGCCTGATAGTTTCATTATTCACTCGATCTCGGATGGTTAGGCTGGCTGCTTTTCTCAGGCACCTCATCTCGCAGGTGGTGATTTTGCGTATCTGGGCTTTAGATAGTGTCCATCTTTAGCAGTGGTAGCTTAATGTTGGAATGAATATGCTATTCATAATCTGTCTCTTTGCACTCATAGTTATGCTTGGATATCTCAATAATGGTGACAATTGGTATATAAGTGCACTTGCTTTCTGACATCTGGTTTCTATTTCTCTGTCCATTCTACCATCTTCTGTGATCATACTTCTTAGATATTTAAACTCCCTAACTTGATTCAGGGCAGAACCATTCAGCTGTATGTGTAGTGGGGCAGGGGTTCTACTAACTTGCATTGTTTCGGTTTTGTTTACATTGATCTTCATGTTGTATTTACTACATGCTGAGTTTAACCTGGTAATGTGGTCTTGCAGACTATCTTCTTCATGGTAGAACAAGCACTATTCGTCAGCAAATAGTAGTTCGTTTAATGTTGGTGAATCGATTACTTCTCCCGATGTGTGTACTTCCTCGTGATTATAAAGGTCTATGTTGTCTGTATCATAACCTGCTTCTTTAGATATTCTGTCTATATATATGTTAAATAAAAGCGGGGAGAGCACACATCCCTATCTCACACCTGTGTTGACTGTGAACATATCTGATATGCCTTCTTGTGTTTTTACTGCACTTTAGCTTGTGTGGTACATGGCTATGATGTTCTCTAGTAACTGTCCTTGTACCCCGTAGTTCTCAAGAACAGACCACAGTTTGTTTCTGTCCACTCTATCAAAAGCTTTTTCCTGATCTATAAACACAATATTCTGTTTGGTATTATACTCAATGGCTTTCTCACACACTTGCCTCAGAGTGAATAATGTCTCTGTGCATTCTCTGCCTTTTCTGAAACTGAATTGTGATGCCCTCAGCTGTTGTTCTGCTATGGGTCTAACTCTCTGTTCTAGTAATTTGGCGTACATTTTTTCTACGTGACTCAGTAGTGATATACTTCTGTATGCTTTTACTTTCTCTCCTATTACCTTTCTTTTTCCATAACGGTACTATTAATGCCTGTTGTCACTCAGCTGGGACTTTTTCTTTCTTCCCAAGCTACATTAAACATTCTAGTAAGCCATTTACAACCACTTCTCCGCATGCTTGCATCCCTTCTGTATTAATTCCATTAATTCCAAGGTATTAGAAGCTTATTTTACATGTTCCCCTAGATTTGTTACAATCACTAAACTAAGAAGGTATAATTCGAGCCCATTCACGCATGTGTGATTAACATTTAGCTGTCGTTAATAATGTATATTATTGCTATTTAAAACTTGTATGAATTAAATAATGTATTAACAGAGTTAAATCAAGAACACATAATATTAGACGTACTTGTGTGTCCTTTTCGTAATCCTGTCAAAATAACGTTCATTAGTTCGTTCATTATTTCTATATTTCTATGGGGGTTTACAATTCATTATAAACATATTGTGTGCACAGCTGGTTGCTATTTCATAGTTGTGTCCCCAAGGTACTGTGTCTTCATAGCTAGCTACCGCACTCGTTTTATTTGATTTTTTAAATAGCCTATTTATGTTATGTTATCACAGTCGACGTCACCGCACGTTGGGCATTCCCTTGCATGCTCAGTCCTCCGTCATAGCAGCCAATCGAAGGTACATCTACTAATTTTTTCCATTAGAGGTTGATTATAGTATCTTCTTTCTGTGCGTCGAAAGCGGCAAGGACGTGCTTCTCCAGGCTTTACTCCCATGTCACCTAATCGCGTTAATGTCCGAGATACAGCGTTATCCTTTAGCCCAGTTCGTGCAGCGTTGATGATATCTGCTCCCTGGGCCCATGTAGTTTCACTGTGGGAATCACTCAAACAGCAGCCGACCTTACAGAATTGGTTTTGCAGACTGAGACATTTTTGTCCCACTGTACTGATAATTATGTTTCTTGACGTCCACCATACATCCACTTTGAAATCTCGAAATTAACTATGATTGTTTTTCTTCTGCCAGCGTTTCGGAAGTTAACATTTTTTTTTCCTTCAGTTTCATTTTAAGTGTTAACTCCATTTGGTATAATAGATTGTAATCTTTGCGCTTGCTGCTGAGGGTGGGGGCGGAGCGCTTATGGGAGTATCGCGAGTGCTGTCATGTTGGTTCTTCACTTATGATACATATTGTAATCTATACAAAGGTAAAGGTAAAGTTGGGAGATGTGAACCGGCGTCATTGCACACGGTTATAAACCTTAAGTGCTCTCCAAACAGTACTGACAGCTGATAAAAATTGTCCGCCTGTGTCGCTGTCCGCACGTAACTCCTTAGCTACAACGAGGTTCCTCCATTTACCCCAGAGTGTCAACTCTGGTACCCATTTCCTAGAGGCTGGGTGAACCCCGGGAGCCGCCCGGTTTCGAACACTGACCGTGGGCTGCAGCGAGTCGCATCTGGATTTGAAAGCGAGCTTTTTATCGACTGCGCTAACGCGGCCCCCATCATTGTAATCCATGATAGATATCAATGCAGCAGCAAAATCAACAACTTCTTTCTTCTTTTGTCGTCTCTATGACACCAGGATGTAGCCTAGTGTCGTGGTATTGTCGTCTCTATGACGCCAGGATGTAGCCTAGTGTCGTGGTATTGTCGTCTCTATGTCACCAGGATGTAGCCTAGTGTCGTGGTATTGTCGTCTCTTGGACACCAGGATGTAGCCTCGTGTCGTGGTATTGTCGTCTCTATGACACCAGGATGTAGCCTAGTGTCGTGGTATTGTCGTCTCTATGACACCAGGATGTAGCCTAGTGACGTGGTATTGTCGTCTCTTGGACACCAGGATGTAGCCTAGTGACGTGGTATTGTCGTCTCTATGACACCAGGATGTAGCCTAGTGTCGTGGTATTGTCGTCTCTATGACACCAGGATGTAGCCTAGTGTCGTGGTATTGTCGTCTCTATGACACCAGGATGTAGCCTAGTGACGTGGTATTGTCGTCTCTATGACGCCAGGATGTAGCCTAGTGACGTGGTATTGTCGTCTCTATGACGCCAGGATGTAGCCTAGTGTCGTGGTATTGTCGTCTCTATGACGCCAGGATGTAGCCTAGTGACGTGGTATTGTCGTCTCTATGACGCCAGGATGTAGCCTAGTGTCGTGGTATTGTCGTCTCTATGACGCCAGGATGTAGCCTAGTGACGTGGTATTGTCGTCTCTATGACACCAGGATGTAGCCTAGTGACGTGGTATTGTCGTCTCTATGACGCCAGGATGTAGCCTAGTGTCGTGGTATTGTCGTCTCTATGACGCCAGGATGTAGCCTAGTGTCGTGGTATTGTCGTCTCTATGACGCCAGGATGTAGCCTAGTGTCGTGGTATTGTCGTCTCTATGACGCCAGGATGTAGCCTAGTGTCGTGGTATTGTCGTCTCTATGACACCAGGATGTAGCCTAGTGACGTGGTATTGTCGTCTCTATGACGCCAGGATGTAGCCTAGTGTCGTGGTATTGTCGTCTCTATGACGCCAGGATGTAGCCTAGTGTCGTGGTATTGTCGTCTCTATGACGCCAGGATGTAGCCTAGTGTCGTGGTATTGTCGTCTCTATGACACCAGGATGTAGCCTAGTGTCGTGGTATTGTCGTCTCTATGACACCAGGATGTAGCCTAGTGACGTGGTATTGTCGTCTCTATGACGCCAGGATGTAGCCTAGTGTCGTGGTATTGTCGTCTCTATGACGCCAGGATGTAGCCTAGTGTCGTGGTATTGTCGTCTCTATGACGCCAGGATGTAGCCTAGTGTCGTGGTATTGTCGTCTCTATGACACCAGGATGTAGCCTAGTGACGTGGTATTGTCGTCTCTATGACACCAGGATGTAGCCTAGTGTCGTGGTATTGTCGTCTCTATGACGCCAGGATGTAGCCTAGTGTCGTGGTATTGTCGTCTCTATGACACCAGGATGTAGCCTAGTGACGTGGTATTGTCGTCTCTATGACACCAGGATGTAGCCTAGTGACGTGGTATTGTCGTCTCTATGACACCAGGATGTAGCCTAGTATCGTGGTATTGTCGTCTCTATGACGCCAGGATGTAGCCTAGTGTCGTGGTATTGTCGTCTCTATGACACCAGGATGTAGCCTAGTGACGTGGTATTGTCGTCTCTATGACACCAGGATGTAGCCTAGTGTCGTGGTATTGTCGTCTCTATGACACCAGGATGTAGCCTAGTGTCGTGGTATTGTCGTCTCTATGACGCCAGGATGTAGCCTAGTGTCGTGGTATTGTCGTCTCTATGACGCCAGGATGTAGCCTAGTGTCGTGGTATTGTCGTCTCTATGACACCAGGATGTAGCCTAGTATCGTGGTATTGTCGTCTCTATGACGCCAGGATGTAGCCTAGTGACGTGGTATTGTCGTCTCTATGACACCAGGATGTAGCCTAGTGTCGTGGTATTGTCGTCTCTATGACACCAGGATGTAGCCTAGTGTCGTGTTTTTCTGTATTTTGATATATACTAATCAGCCATCAGTCGGCCACCTTTACTTCCCATGACTGTCTTGGTAAGCATTTTAGGCTGGGTCGAAACTAAAACGGGCATCTTGCATCCAGACTGCGCTTCTCAGGTTCATCTTTTTTGCAGGTTTCATCTACACCATTTATCCATCTCTACCTCTTCATATACAGCGGCGTCCGTGGCTAAGGCGTTGCGAGTCCGACTCGTAAGCCAGCATACAGCGATCGAAACCCACTGCAGGCTGCGTGGATTTTTGTCGTGGTATGGGACGTCGCAGGTCGACCCAGCCTAAAATGGGTACCAGGATGGGCCGACCTGGGAAAGTAAAGAGAGCCGGCGTAATGCTGACCACATTACCCACCGAGTGCTGATGGTCTGTAAAAATATGGGACGCTCTGCCCATATGCCGGATGCGCCGAAAGGCGTGAAAAGGGAACTTTACTTTTTACTTACCTCTCCATATTCTACCTCTTGCCTTCCCCCCCCCCCCCTAGATGTTTTGATGTAAAAGCTCCCATATGCCGTTTGGCCTGGCTGCATTCTCACTAGATGGCCGAACCATTTCATTTCCAACAACATCAAAATGCTAACAATAAAATAACATTATTAAAGCATGAATTTCTGTATATAGTACAGGCCATTGATGCGAATTCGCATAAGAAGGACATTGGGTTAACATGAACAAAATGTGCTCCTAGCAGGAGGGATCTGATATTATCAGTCCTTGGGTAGAACACATTTTTCAACACGAAGTCTTTATGTTTCTCCACCTTGAAATTTATGTTAACGGGGTATTTCTTAATGTATATATTTTTTTTTTTTTTTACCTGAAATGTATTTCTCTTAAATACATGTAATACAACAAGGCTGGATTGTATATGTTTTCCTATATCTTGAGACCTTGTTAGGGAAGGGGTTGGGGGGGGGGGGGGGACATTATTTAACAAGAAACCTTAGAGCTTCATATGTTTAATGATGTATAATTAATTTTGTTCAAAACGAGGGTGCTCATAAAGCGTTCATTGGTTTATGTTTATGCGGTTCATATTTCCGGGCTTTTTTATTATGTCCCATTCATTTGTTATGCTAACTCATTCTTACTCATTCCGTTCTATAACTTCGTATGTCTTATGTTTCTTTTTCAGTAAGATAAGACCAAACAACAGCAATGAAAGTGGGAAACAGATTGGGTACTTTTGAACAGATAAAACAAGGAGTAAGACAGGGATGTGTCTTATCCCCAGACCTTTTCTCTCTATATAGTGAAATAATTTTGAGGAAAATTAAAGAGAACTCAGGTGTAAGAGTTGGAGGGTACAATATAAACAATTTGCGTTACGCAGACGATAGTTTTGATACCTGAAAATGCAACTGATTTGCAACACAATTGCTGGATTTTGTTGGGATGGAGAATGCTGAGAAAGGACTTTCATTGAATATTAAGAAAACGGAAGTAATGATTATATCAAAGAGAAGAAGATAACTCCACATTGTGATATCCTAATTGAAGGAAAAAGACTTAACCAATTCAATCAACACAAATATCTGGGAACAGTCACATCGTCTAAGCGAAAATAGGTGACAGAGATTTAAAGCAGAATATGTCAAGCGAAAGCTGTATATCAGAAAATGAAAAATGTGCAGTAAATCGCTCTTCTTTAATGTCAGAAAGAGGGTGCTTAAATGTAACATAGAAACTGTTCTGCTTTATGACAGCGAATCTTGGAATGTCAGGGAACAAATTAAGAAGAATTTGGAAGCAACAGAGATGTGGTTTCTGAGACGAATATTACAAATACCTTGGACGGCCAGAGTAACTAACAACGATTGCTTGAAAGAAGCTTATGAAAGTAGATCTCTATATTCAACAGTAAGAACAAGACAAACGATGTTCTTTGGCCACATAACGTGAAAAGATACATTAGAGAACATGGTGAAAACTGGAAAGATCAGTGGAAAAGGGGGTAGAGGCAGACCAAGAGAGATGATGCTGGATGTGTTATAAGTTATGAGTTAGATTATCTTCACAGCACTCCGGGCATATCCATAGGCGCTCAGATTCCCCTCTCAAAATATTCATCAGTGTCATGCGGTTTATAGTACCAGTCCAATGTTGGTTAACAAGACTTAGTGTGCGTCCAGTGTGTTTCTCATGCTTGGCCGTGCCGATCTACTCACAGTTCGCGTATTCTTAGCAACGATTGATGCTGGATAGACGGAAACGATGGCATAGAGGAATGTTATCAAGAGAGCTGTTCCAGGCAAGCAAGGATGGTGATATGTGGAGACGCATGATCGCCTACGCCAGTTGATGATGGTGGTGATGGTGACTAAACATTGCAATGGTTACATCAAGGAACACACACTTTAGGATAGACAATATTTAATTAAGAACTACTTAGGACTTAAAGAGTTGAAAATCGACATCACATCACACCACACCACATATGTGCCCCGTCCCCGTCCTCAGCAGCAGCCGCAGAGTTGCAGTTCCGATGGTACTATTCTGCCTGTAGACCCGTCTCGCCTGTTTCTCGAGTATAGCTTGGTATAATAGATAGGCCAGCCGATGACCTCACCAAGTCGACAATCCTCCACTAGTTTCCGTGACCTTACTTTCGGTGTGTGTTATTTGGGAGTATGGACGCAGTGTAATAATTCAATTCCGAGATGCCGCGTTCTATTCAGCTGCAGCAAACTTGACAACACACCGCGTTGTGTTTAATTTCTGCAATAGAATAAGCGTTGAATCGTTCAGAAAGCAATCGTAGACTTATGACCTAGCAAAACCGCAACCAGCCAACAGTTGTCTAATTACTATAATACCACATAGAAAATGTGCACCTAACTCTTTTACACAGTCTGTTGCCCGGCTCGCTAGTGTAGCTGGTTAAACCTGACTTCGCACCGACCGGGTGACGAACACCTTGTTGTCCGGGATCACGCCCGGGGGTTGGCAGAAAAGCCACATATCTCCAAGTTTTACGGTATCTGTCATGGAGTCAAGGCCGCAGGGTTTTGATATCCTTAGTACTGAGCCAAAGGGTTGACAACTTATGGTTTCTGGATATTTAAAAAAAAAAAAAAACTTTTCCATTCACCTGGGAAGTCATGCCTCGTTGATCACTGACGGCCAAAACGGGGTCATGCTGTACAATTTGAGAACCTCTGTTGGAGGGTATTCCCCTTAACCCAGTTACGCACGCTGACCTGAAAGCGGCGGCTGTTCCTTTATCGTTGTAACTGGCCCGTCCTTGACCCGCCTGCAGAAATCGAACGCCGGGTCGTTCGAGTAATTTCTTGTTTTGTTATCTAAACATTTAGGAGGAACAGACAGTTCGTTTGTCTGTTGTCTGCGTCTCTAGCTATTTTATCTGTCTGTCTGGCTACCTTACTAGCTGTCTATTTATCAGTCTGTCAGTATGTGTATATATGTCTAGTTTTTTCACGGTCTATCTGTATGCCCTGCTGTCCGTTTTGGAGTCGTTCTCTCTATGTAACTGTCTCTAGTTATTTATTTTCATATGGGCTTGGTGTCTGTTTATCTACCTATCAACTTTGTTGTCTGTTTAGATGTTTGCGCGTCTGTCAGTTAGCCTGTCTGTATATCTTTGTATCTAGCTATCTTTGTGTGTGTGTGTGTGTGTGTGTGTGTGTGTGTGTGTGTGTATGTCTTTGCTCTCTCTTTACCCGTCTACTAGCATGTCTGTCTGTCTGTCTGTAAGTCAGATTTGCACCGACATTTGGTCATTATTATATCTGTGTACTTTTATGAAACCATACGCCCCATTTGAATATATTCATATAATATGAAACAAGATGAAGGTGACGCTAGTACATAGGATGATGATGATGATGATGGTTGTAATGATGATAAAGACAAAGATAGTGGTGATGAAGATAATGATGATGAGGTTGCTGATAATAATGGTGTTGATGATGGTGGTGGAGGAGGTGATGATGGTGATGATGATGAAGATGATTTTGATGATGATTGTGATAAGGATGATAATGAACGTACAGTAGGCACCCTCGGAGCTTTGCACGCTTGTAGTTTTGATGTCTAGCCTATCTGTAATTATCAGAAACACAGCCAACCTGTGGCTTTCTTTAGACAAACCCCGATATTGAACTGATCCGGTTATATTTGAGGTGCATGTTTTGTCTCCATTCGTTATTGTAACGGGTTGACGTTTTTCAAGCGCCCACCACTTCTGTATGTAAAAGGTTCTCGCTTTCAAAGCAAACATGAAATATGTACAAGTTCATCAACGGTACCTACAGGATACATTTAAGAACACGGACGTATATCAAAAGAATCTGTTTGTTTGTTTGTTCTGTCTAGTTTCTGCTTTGTGCCGCCAGGCGTCGCTTGTTAACAAATGATCCGTGTCCGAGCCAGGCCGCGCTCGGTTGCCCGGTATGCTGTAATGTTGTAGAGTTTCAAGATATCAGTGATTTCTTCAATCCATGTTTTTCTTGGTCGTCCTCTATCTCTTGGTGTTTCTACCGTCATCTTGTACTCTCTCCTTGCTGGCATCATTGGATTCATTCTCACTAAATGGTCCGGGGGTTGCGTGGTCTCGAGGCATGGTGCCCGCCTTGAGTGCCGGGTTCCATCCCCGGTAAGGGGCTGAGATTTTTTCATGTGAACTTCTAGTAATTCCCCATGGTCTCTAGATCGGACGCGTGTGTGCATTGGTGCGCACGTAAAAAATCCATTGGCAGTTGGCCGGGCCAAAATTTTAGCTAAAAATATACCCAAAGTATTTCAGGATCCTCGCTGGTGCTACAGAGCCTGTGCACTGTGCTGAGCTTCTTCGGACTCAGACTAGAATTTCAAATCCAGCTGTGACTATCTGCAGCCCTCTACCAGTGTTTCAAATGGGAACGTTCCCCAGGCTCACCCAGCCTCTGGTTACCAGAGTTAACACTCGGGTAAATGGAGGAACGTCGCTGTAGTTACGGAGTTGCGTGCGGACGGCGACATAGGCAGACTGTCCGTGTTGGTGGCAGAGCACTTATGGTTTATAACCGTGTGCAATGACGCTGGTTCTCATCTCCCGACTTTTCCTGTACCTGTAACATGGAGTTAGCATTATTTGAGCCAGCACAGCGTCTAGAAAATTAGGAAGGGGTTAATGCATCTATTGAAATGACATTTCCGTTGTCTCTATACTAGAAGCAATTTTTTCGTTCGTGTAAAGTACCACCCCGGCTGTCATCATGGGTCCTAATATAACCGAACTGTTGAACAAAGTTTGTGCACCTTGTACCTAGGTGATTCTCGTCCACCAGGTTTTTATGCCTGGTTGTTTGGTCCTGCTTGGGATGAGCGTCAGACCCCGACACCCCTTCCCCAAACCCACCCCCCGTATTGTCTCTCTGTCGTCGCCGCTGCTACAGACTGCACCACGGCAACATGATAACAATACTTGCAGCCATATCGCCGGTTGGTATCGATGACTGCAGAACTGTGGCAGACTATAATTACTGTGGTATCGATTAGAGGAACTAGGTCACTATGGAGGGAGGGTCGGTGGGAGGGAGGGATCGTTACTTTGCTGACACAAACAGGAAACGAACCACGATCCTTTGTTTCTTATCTGGTGTGCTGGTGATATTTTTGACTTGCTCAGCGAATTGCTGTAGTTATTGACTGGCTGTGTTTGTGCAAGATGAAGCTGCACCGGATTTTCATCCATCATCATCTTTGTTGTGAACGACATCGCTGACTTCCTCCTCCTCCTCATCATCATCATCATCATTACAATACAGTAATAAATGTTTACAGACAGAAAGATAGAGAGCATGCTCAGAGGTTTTGTGGGAAGACTTCTCAGAAGATTGTTGGCTTCACATGGGAAGATACAATCAGCAGTTCTAGATTACAACAAATAACAATCCGTTATTCCTATATTCACATAATTACTAGTTGTAACAATCCGTTGTTCCTATATTCACATAATTACTAGTTGTAACAATCCGTTGTTCCTATATTCACATAATTACTAGTCGTAACAATCCGTTTTTCCTGTATTCACATAATTACTAGTTGTAACAATCCGTTTTTCCTGTATTCACATAATTACTAGTTGTAACAATCCGTTGTTCCTATATTCACATAATTACTAGTTGTAACAATCCGTTGTTCCTATATTCACATAATTACTAGTTGTAACAATCCGTTGTTCCTATATTCACATAATTACTAGTTGTAACAATCCGTTGTTCCTATATTCACATAATTACTAGTTGTAACAATCCGTTGTTCCAATATTCACATAATTTCTAGTTGTAACAATCTGTTTGTTCCTATATTCACATAATTACTAATTGTAACAATCTGTTTGTTCCTATATTCATATAATTACTAGTTGTAACAATCTGTTTGTTCCTATATTCACATAATTACTAGTTGTAACAATCTGTTTGTTCCTATATTCACATAATTATTAGTTGTAACAATCTGTTTGTTCCTATATTCACATAATTACTAGTTGTAACAATATGTTTGTTCCTATATTCACATAATTACTAGTTTTAACAATCTGTTTGTTCCTATATTCACATAATTACTAGTTGTAACAAACTGTTTGTTCCTATATTCACATATTTACTAGTTGTAACAATCCGTTTGTTCCCATATTCATATAATTACTGGTTGTAATATTCTGTTTGTTCCTATATTTACATAATTACTAGTTGTAACAATCTGATTGTTCCTATATTCACATAATTACTAGTTGTAACAATCTGTTTGTTCCTATATTCACATAATTACTAGTTGTAACAATCCTTTGTTCCTATATTCACATATTTACTAGTTTTAACAATCCGTTGTTCCTATATTCACATAATTACTAGTTGTAACAATCTTTTTGTTCCTATATTCACATAATTACTAGTTGTAACAATCCGTTGTTCCTATATTCACATAATTACTAGTTGTAACAATCCGTTGTTCCTATATTCACATAATTACTAGTTGTAACATTCCGTTATTCCTATATTCACATAATTACTAGTTGTAACAATCCGTTATTCCTATATTCACATAATTACTAGTCGTAACAATCTGTTTGTTCCTATATTCACATAATTACTAGTTGTAACAATCCGTTGTTCCTATATTCACATAATTACTAGTTGTAACAATCCGTTGTTCCTATATTCACATAATTACTAGTTGTAACAATCCGTTATTCCTATATTCACATAATTACTAGTTGTAACAATCCGTTGTTCCTATATTCACATAATTACTAGTTGTAACAATCCGTTGTTCCTATATTCACATAATTACTAGTCGTAACAATCCGTTTTTCCTGTATTCACATAATTACTAGTTGTAACAATCCGTTTTTCCTGTATTCACATAATTACTAGTTGTAACAATCCGTTGTTCCTATATTCACATAATTACTAGTTGTAACAATCCGTTGTTCCTATATTCACATAATTACTAGTTGTAACAATCCGTTGTTCCTATATTCACATAATTACTAGTTGTAACAATCCGTTGTTCCTATATTCACATAATTACTAGTTGTAACAATCCGTTGTTCCAATATTCACATAATTTCTAGTTGTAACAATCTGTTTGTTCCTATATTCACATAATTACTAATTGTAACAATCTGTTTGTTCCTATATTCATATAATTACTAGTTGTAACAATCTGTTTGTTCCTATATTCACATAATTACTAGTTGTAACAATCTGTTTGTTCCTATATTCACATAATTATTAGTTGTAACAATCTGTTTGTTCCTATATTCACATAATTACTAGTTGTAACAATATGTTTGTTCCTATATTCACATAATTACTAGTTTTAACAATCTGTTTGTTCCTATATTCACATAATTACTAGTTGTAACAAACTGTTTGTTCCTATATTCACATATTTACTAGTTGTAACAATCCGTTTGTTCCCATATTCATATAATTACTGGTTGTAATATTCTGTTTGTTCCTATATTTACATAATTACTAGTTGTAACAATCTGATTGTTCCTATATTCACATAATTACTAGTTGTAACAATCTGTTTGTTCCTATATTCACATAATTACTAGTTGTAACAATCCTTTGTTCCTATATTCACATATTTACTAGTTTTAACAATCCGTTGTTCCTATATTCACATAATTACTAGTTGTAACAATCTTTTTGTTCCTATATTCACAAAATTACTAGTTGTAACAATCTGTTTGTTCCTATATTCACATAATTACTAGTTGTAACAATCTGTTTGTTCCTATATGCACATAATTGCTAGTTGTAACAATCTGTTTGTTCCTATATTCACATATTTTCTAGTGGTAACAATCCGTTTGTTCCTATATTCACATAATTACTAGCTGTAACATTCTGTTTGTTCCTATATTTACATAATTACTAGTTGAAACAATCTGTTTGTTCCTATATTCACATAATGACTAGTTGTAACAATCTGTTTGTTCCTATATTAACATATTTACTAGTTGTAACAATCTGTTGTTCCTATATTCACATACATTACTAGTTGTCACAATCTGTTTGTTCCTTTATTCACATATTTACTAGTTTTAACAATTCGTTTGTACCTATATTAAAAAAAATTAGCAGATGTAATAGTACGTTCGTTCATATATTCACATAATTACTAGTTGTATCAATCAGTTGGTTCCTAAATTTACATAACTGCTAGTTGTAATATTCCGTTTATTTCTATTTTCACATATTTTTTTGTTGTAACAATCCGTTTATTCCTATTTTCACATAATAACTAGTTGTAACAATCCGTTTATTCCTATTTTCACATAATTACTATTTGTAACAATCCATTTATTCCTATTTTCACATAATTACTAGATGTTATAAAACGTTTGTTCCTATATTAATATAATTACTAGTTGTAACAATCTGTGTTTCCTATATTCACATAATTACTAGATATAATAATATATTCGTTCATATTTTTACATAATTACTAGCTGTAACAATCCGTGTTTCCTGTATGCACAAACCTACCAGATGTAACAATCTGTTTATTCCTATATTTACATTATACTAATGGTAATAATCCGATTTTCATATATTATCATAATTACTAGTTGTAACAATCGTTTTCTTCCTTTATTCACAAAATTACTAGTTGTAACAATCCGTTTGTTCCTATATTCACATAATTACTAGTTGTAACAAACCGTTTGTTCCTCTTTTTACAGAGTTACCAGATGTAATAATATGTTTATTCATATATTTACATAATTACTAGTTTTAACAATCCGTTTTCCTGTAATCACATAACTACTGGTTGTAACAATCTGTTTTACGTCTATTCACAAAATTACTAGTTACAAAAATACTTTGGCTCCAATGTTCACACTATAACTTGTTGCAACAGTAAATGTGTTAATATATTAACATAATTTGTAATTGTAGCCATACGTAGCCAACCAGAGAGATGAATGGAGGCGGGTGATATCTGCAGCAATGAACTCCAAGGGCTTGGAATGCTGAAGAAGATGAAGAAGAAGCAAAACGTTTGTTCATATATTCACATAATTGCTAGTTGCAACAATACGTATGTGGCTATAATCACATTATTACTATCTGTAATTATACGTTTGTTTCTATGTTCACATAACTACTAGTTACACAATATATCTATTTCTATTTTCGCATTATTAATAACTGTAATAATGCTCTTGTTCCTATGTTTATATTATTACAGTTCATATTTATATGTGTGTTCCTATTTTCATATCATTACATTTTGTAACAGTGTTTTTGTTCCTGTTTTTACACAATTACTAGTTGTAATAATACGTTTGCTCCTACATTCACATAATAAATAGTTGTAATGATACGTTTGCTCCTATATTCATATCATTATAGTTTGTAATAATACGTTCATTGATATATTCACATTTATAATAATACGTTTGTTCCTATATTCACATAATTACTGCTTGCAACAAATCTATTGTTCCTCTATTCACATCATTACAAAGTGTAACAATATATTTACTGCCATAATTACAAGATGCAACCCATTCCTCTAATAAAGTAATTGACTGTTTTAACAATATGTGAGTTTCATAAGGGGGCAACAAATAAATAAATACATAAATAAGCAATTAATAAGTAAATACATTGATAAATAAATAAACAGATAATGTAAATGGGAAAGTAATCAGCGTACCTAAAATTATAATTACTAATAATACCGAAACGCCAGCGGTGGATAGATGGAATAGCCGAGGCCTTGAATATAATCTATGTAGCATATACCGAGGCTGGCACCCGATACTTTACAAAATCTCACGCTGGAAGGCAGAATAGAGATAGAGGCGAAGAAGATTCAAATGAAAGTTGTGACTAGATAAAGTCATAGTTAGCGTATAACAAGAACAAATCAATATAAGAACTCTTAAGGACATAAGAAAGTGAAAATATATTACCTAAATGTTATTCTGTGTATTCTCATTACACTCATGGTGCAGAAATTTAGACAGTCAACCAGCAATTAGAGATTCAAACGGAGACGCTGCAAATGTATGTATATGGCAGAGAAGGTGGCGTTTGAAACACACACACACAGTTAGATTCTGGAAAGTCTAAGAAGTAGCTAGTATCTCACGGGTGGCTTTTACTTCCTAGATTATTTCTATAATGGCGTCTTCAAAGATTTTCCAAAAGTTCTGTATGTGATTATTTCTGTTTTTGTTTTTTAAATGTGGCCTGTATCGACTCGATAGTTCGAGTCAGTTTTTAAAAAAGAAACAATAATCTGAAAACAGATTCGAACCTGCGACGTCTGCAGGCAATTGTACAGTTGACTATGCCACCATGAACCCCATGTTTCTTTAACGCCAGACTTCTAGTCACAGAGCTTCGAGAAGCCTGCTATCTCCCTCTTGCCTGAGCGTAATCTATGGCCCTGTTCGGCTTTAGTCGGCTCTTGTGTGTTGGGTAGAAAATTTAGTCCCTGGCATTATCGATTATACTTCACAAAATTATAATATCGATTTTAAGTCAGTGGCTCCACCAGTAAAAAGTCTTGATAGTCAAAGTGTGTTAGTGGCGGATTCGATTTGCTCCACTAGAGTAATCAGATGGTGACCGGAGGCACGAGTACCAGTTTCGGTCTGTCTGTGCATCCACCAGTCTGTCTGTCTGTCTGTCTGTCTGTCTGTCTGTCTGTCTGTCTGTCTGTCTGTCTGTCTGTCTGTCTGTCTGTCTGTCTGTCTGTCTGTCTGTCTGTCTGTCTGTCTGTCTGTCTGTCTGTCTGTCTGTCTGTCTGTCTGTCTCTGTCTGTCTGTCTGTCTGTCTGTCTGTCTGTCTGTCTGTCTGTCTGTCTGTCTGTCTGTCTGTCTGTCTGTCTGTCTGTCTGTCTGTCTGTCTGTCTGTCTGTCTGTCTGTCTGTCTGTCTGTCTGTCTGTCTGTCTGTCTGTCTGTCTGTCTGTCTGTCTGTCTGTCTGTCTGTCTGTCTGTCTGTCTGTCTGTCTTATACTAACTAAATGCTGAGATACTTCTCTCACTCTGCTCCCTCCCTCACCTCAGCCCCCTCTCCACATGGTCTATTTCTCTGAATCTCTATGTCTCGTAGTCTGGTTATGTCTGTTTCTCCGTGTATCTATGTCTCTGTGTCTGCTTCTCTCTGTCTGTCTACCATTCGTTTATTTCCGTTTATTCATTGCCCCATCTCTCCAACCATTTATGTCTTCAGCTCTTGACATGTCTGTCTGCTTCTAGATCCCGTTCCGTGAAGTCTGAAACCTTTAATACATGTCTGTATCTGGCTATCCTCAACAGATGACTCGAGGAAAGGCACTGGGATACTCATCTAACTCCCAGTCAGCATTGACAAGAGAACCTAAAGTTCATTGCCAAAGGAACGTGGATGAATACATTAACGCGTACAGCCAGCAACATCTTTAGACAGATTCTAGAAAGATCCTTCATCCTTCCAGTCAAACGCAAAGTCTTCAACAGAAGAAGCCATGTCTGTTGTGCCATGCCTGTAATGTTTACAACAAGTGTTCCCATTTGTAGTCGGACACCAACAAGTGGAGTTACATTTTATGACCCAGAAAGTGGCATCCCCAAAAATATTTCTACATATATAAGTCGCAAATGTCCTTTATAAAACACACAAGATAAAGCAGAAAACAATAGTTCAAAAGCAGATATTTGACTCATAACCATTTTGTATTTACACTTCCCACGGTGAAGATCAGCAAGGCGAAGGCCTGCAGCAACTACGGAACCAGTATGGACGATTCGCCTAGAAACAATCTTTTATGTGTTTTGGTGACACTCAAAAATACCAGCAGCTTCACCATTTCAGGAATGTCACGTCAATTATCAGCCAGAAGCCGGCAATAGCCGTCATCTAGTCCCAGATAAATAGCAGCCAAACCTCAGCAAATTCCACAAAATTGCCGCTGACACTTACCAATGCTGTTCATTAAGTATCGATTAAATTAGACATATGTAAATACGATTATTTTATCTCGACTACATATTTTCCAAAGTAAACAGACAGATTGAGAATGGAAACTTGAAAACATTATCACTGTTTAAATATCGTAGTGACTGTCATCTTTTCTTTTGCAAGAACTTGTTATACAACAAATTGAACAAAACACTCTGGTATGATAATTCGTGAAACAAAATCCAGTTGTATTAACTGTGTAGTTACTTGGATCCACTTGGCTGACATTTGGGAACGTGATGACCACACAAGCATGACCACATCAAAGAATAAGGTCACAAACACCGCACTGCACAGTTGGTTTCCTGTCACATTTCGGGGTACCTCGCCGGGTGCTTTACTACCAGTGGCCTAACTACAGTTATAATCACCACTAATACCTTCCATTGCCAAAGAAACACCATTTTACCATTTATTATTACTAATTACAAATTATAACAAATGCGCCACTCAGTTTACATCTTAAATATAGCGAAAATAACGCCTGCTGCATGCTTACGACACTCTTGCAGAAGCTGAAACGTGTGAAGACTACCTTTTAGTGTAGTAGTGCAATGCTAGCTACGCACGCATATTCTCAGCAGCGAAGCGACGAGGAGAAAATATCACGTGATACCCTCTCTAGTTTTAGTGTTGCCTGCTAGAGCTTGCGTATGCTAACTGTTCACCCCTGACCACTGATTACTGCAGAAGTTGGATTGACGTTTAAGGAAGAATAAATTATTTAAAATACAATACAGTCACACTGTAATCACAAATTGAAAATTGAAAACATCTTGTATGTTTGTACACTTGTTTCAAGTTAATGAAAGGCGTGGTGCTACGTGAGGAGTCTTTCAGTTCAAACAACTGTCGGAGCTGGGATCAACATTTCCTGGTGATGGTGTTTAAGGGCGGTAGCTGGTGAAACCACACGGGGTTCAAATCTTTCATTACAAATCTGCAATAGATAACAGCTTTCTTGGGACCCGAATTTGGCCCAGGGACTTCGGTGAGACACATCGAGTACCCCAGCCTCTGAGCCACCTTGATAGTTGTGATCGCAGTCGGAGACGTATGAACTGCCAGGCGTTGATTGAGACTCATAGAAGAGGCCAGAACTAGCTAGACGACAGAGAAAAAGAATTAGCTAGACGACGAAGAAAACAGACGGGGAAAAAATAAACTTCAACAGACAAAACAGTCACTGAAGATCCAGGAGATAACTGAGATAGACTTTACAAATGTCTGGTATCTTCCGATGTCAGTTATCATGTATAAACATCTTCAGTTCAGAAATGAAACGTATTTCAACTGAGAGAACAAGAAGATGCTTGAATGTTGCCTGATGCCATTCTCGAACAGAGTCGTTTTAAAGTGTTTATTTGTGGGTCTATAGCTTGTCCTTGTGACGATCAAACTGGAGAACTACACAGATTTGGCTGGTGAAATCCATTTGTGTGGAGCCTCACCTGCAGGAGCGCTACCTTATATACCACCAGCTGTTGGCAATGCAGCATCGTTGATAGCGGGGTCGAAAGTTAGACCATTTTCTTTAGCAACAGTGTTTGCTACTGTCGACGCAAGTAGAACTACTAATAAACGCTTGAAGACAACTAGTGTTACTAATCCTACCCCACCCGCATCAAATAGCGCTGCAGCAACGGCAGCGTGTGCCCCTATTAAACCCTTCAACACCACTAGCATCATCAGAAGCTTCCTCGAAGCCAGCAACAACATCAACAACAACAAACTCATTAGAAACATGATCAAACCAGTCAGCACGACGCCATCCCCTACAACTACCAACAACAGCAGATCTAGCACACGAGACAGTAGAAACACCACTCCAACTGTAGCTTCAACTAGCATGACCCCAAAGATGGACCTACTCCACAAAATGGACACCCCCAAATCTGACTCCAGCGACACAGAGGATTTCTTTCAAGAGCTGGCCTCGCTCAACGATATCGGTGAGTCTATCTAGATTGATTTGTCCGTACATATTTCTCCTCCTTAGAGGCTCACCGGTTGTCAACTCCAGCGGAAAGTTCTGCTTGTTAGTTTACTTTTGGACTGAAGTTTGGTTCCAGAACTTGGATTTCGCGTGCACATCCATTTTACAGATTTGGCTTACTTGTATGAAGAATAGTAATTTCTGGCTACTCGGGCGGATGCGTTCCGACTTCGCATAAAAAGTCCATAAATAGTCAACTCGCTTGTTATGGTGGGCGTGGGTCCATTCTTCCCCCTCCCCTCAAAATGGGACTCAATAATCCAAACTCGGGTGTCCCTACATTATCTATAGGTGTCGGTGGTTTGCAGTGTTACTAACGTGTTCTATAACTCCGAAATATCCGGTTTTGTTCCGGCTGTGGACGACCTGGAAGCATACCGCTTTGTGGTATTTTCGACGATGGTTCGAGAATCAACCATTGCAGTGGCAAACTACTGAATACAAGTTGCTATAGTCAAACCACAGTAGTTATATATGTTCTTTTTAGGTATACTGGTGCCAGGAGATGGAGCCCTGCAAAGCCTGGTGCTGCCTCCAGTGGCCTGCCGCGTTGTACGCATTTGTTGTTTCCTTTTTTATTTAAGTGTAGAAATCAATGTGGACATGTGATGCTGCACTTTGTTTTAAAGTAAAAAACAGGAAGTGGTGGGGTCAGGTGGTCGTGATAGTGCGTCATCTGAGAGGATTTAGAATCCTTGAGGGATTATGACACGGGATACGACGGGAGAGTGCAGGCAAAGGTGTCGATAGGCTGCGATATGTGAGTGGTCTGATATTGGGTTTCGTATGTACGTGCGTGCGTGCGTCCAGACAGAAAGACACAGACACACATACTTATGCACATATACACAAATATCACGTCAGATTATTGAGTATATTTCACATAACAAGAGCATGTATGTGTGTGTGCCATATCTGCAGGCCTACTGAGGGCCACCATGGAATCCCTGGAATGTGGGCGTCTGACGCCCCTGATTAAAGAGGAGCTTCGGTGTCGTATTCAGAGTCGGCGCCTGTCAGAGGGCAAACAGGAGCTGCTTGTGGAGTTTCCATCGCCGACGCCCTCACAGGTGAGTACCGGGGTGTGGGTGTTAGTGAGGTAGTGAGTACCGGGGTGTGGGTGTTAGTGAGGTAGTGAGTACCGGGGTGAGGGTGTTAGTGAGGTAGTGAGTACCGGGGTGTGGGTGTTAGTGAGGTAGTGAGTACCGGGGTGTGGGTGTTAGTGAGGTAGTGAGTACCGGGGTGTGGGTGTTAGTGAGGTAGTGAGTACCGGGGTGTGGGTGTTAGTGAGGTAGTGAGTACCGGGGTGTGGGTGTTAGTGAGGCAGTGAGTACCGAGGTGTGGGTGTTAGTGAGGTAGTGAGTACCGGGGTGTGGGTGTTAGTGAGGTAGTGAGTACTGGGGTGTGGGTGTTAGTGAGGCAGTGAGCACTGGGGTGTGGGTGTTAGTGAGGTAGTGAGTACCGGGGTGTGGGTGTTAGTGAGGTAGTGAGTACCGGGGTGTGGGTGTTAGTGAGGTAGTGAGTACCGGGGTGTGGGTGTTAGTGAGGCAGTGAGTACCGGGGTGTTGGTGTTAGTGAGGCAGTGAGTACCGGGGTGTGGGTGTTAGTGAGGTAGTAAGTACCGGGGTGTGGGTGTTAGTGAGGCAGTGAGTACCGGGGTGTGGGTGTTAGTGAGGTAGTGAGTACCGGGGTGGGGGTGTTAGTGAGGCAGTGAGTACCGGGGTGTGGGTGTTAGTGAGGCAGTGAGTACCGGGGTGTGGGTGTTAGTGAGGTAGTGAGTACCGGGGTGTGGGTGTTAGTGAGGTAGTGAGTACCGGGGTGTGGGTGTTAGTGAGGTAGTGAGTACCGGGGTGTGGGTGTTAGTGAGGCAGTGAGTACCGGGGTGTGGGTGTTAGTGAGGCAGTGAGTACCGGGGTGTGGGTGTTAGTGAGGTAGTGAGTACCGGGGTGTGGGTGTTAGTGAGGTAGTGAGTACCGGGGTGTGGGTGTTAGTGAGGTAGTGAGTACCGGGGTGTGGGTGTTAGTGAGGTAGTGAGTACCGGGGTGTGGGTGTTAGTGAGGTAGTGAGTACCGGGGTGTGGGTGTTAGTGAGGCAGTGAGAGGGTGAGTACTGGGGTGTGGGTGTTAGGGAGGCAGTGAGAGAGTAAGTACTGGGGTTATGAGAGGTAGTGAGGCAGTGAGAGAGTAAGTACTGGGGTTATGAGAGGTAGTGAGGCAGTGAGAGGGTGATCACTGGGGTGTGGGTGTTAGTGAGGCAGTGGGAGGGTGACTACTGGGGTGTTGGTGTTAGTGAGGCAGTGCAAGGTTGTGAGTACTGGGGTGTGGGTGTTAGTGAGGCAGTGCAAGGTTGTGAGTACTGGGCTGTGAGAGTTAGTGACGCAGTGCGAGTTGTTGATTACTGGGCTGTGAGAGTTAGTGACGCAGTGCGAGTTGTTGATTACTGGGCTGTGAGAGTTAGTAACGCAGTGCGAGGTTGTGAGTACTGGAGTGTGAGAGTTAGTGAGGCAGTGAAAGGGTGAGTACTGGAGTGTGAGAGTTAGTGAGGCAGTGAAAGAGTGAGTACTGGAGTGTGAGAGTTAGTGACGCAGTGAAAGGGTGAGTACTGGAGTGTGAGAGTTAGTGAGGCAGTGAAAGGGTGAGTACTGGAGTGTGAGAGTTAGTGAGGCAGTGAAAGGATGAGTACTGGAGTGTGAGAGTTAGTGAGGCAGTGAAAGGTGAATACTGGAGTATGAGAGTTAGTGAGGCAGTGAAAGGTGAGTACTGGAGTGTGAGAGTTAGTGAGGCAGTGAAAGATGAGTACTGGAGTGTGAGAGTTAGTGAGGCAGTGAAAGATGAGTACTGGAGTGTGAGAGTTAGTGAGGCAGTGAAAGATGAGTACTGGAGTGTGAGAGTTAGTGAGGCAGTGAAAGATGAGTACTGGAGTGTGAGAGTTAGTGGGGCATTCAAGGGGTGAGTACTGGAGTGTGAGAGTTAGTGAGGCAGTGAAAGGGTGAGTACTGGAGTGTGAGAGTTAGTGAGGCAGTGAAAGGTGAGTACTGGAGTGTCAGAGTTAGTGAGGCAGTGAAAGGGTGAGTACTGGAGTGTGAGAGTTAGTGAGGCAGTGAAAGGGTGAGACTGAAGTGTGAGAGTTAGTGAGGCAGTGAAAGGTGAGTACTGGAGTGTGAGAGTTAGTGAGGCAGTGAAAGGGTGAGTACTGGAGTGTGAGAGTTAGTGAGGCAGTGAAAGGTGAGTACTGGAGTGTGAGAGTTAGTGAGGCAGTGAAAGGGTGAGTACTGGAGTGTGAGAGTTAGTGGGGCATTCAAGGGGTGAGTACTGGAGTGTGAGAGTTAGTGGGGCATTCAAGGGGTGAGTACTGGAGTGTGAGAGTTAGTGAGGCAGTGAAACCGTGAGTATTGGGCTGTGAGAGTTAGTGAGGCAGTGAAAGCGTGAGTACTGGAGGGTGAGAGTTAGTGAGGCAGTGAAAGCGTGAGTACTGGTGTGTGAGAGTTAGTGAGGCAGTGAAAGCGTGAGTACTGGAGTGTGAGAGTTAGTGAGGCAGTGAAAGCGTGAGTACTGGAGTGTGAGAGTTAGTGAGGCAGTGAAAGCGTGAGTACTGGAGTGTGAGAGTTAGTGAGGCAGTGAAAGCGTGAGTACTGGAGTGTGAGAGTTAGTGAGGCAGTGAAAGCGTGAGTACTGGAGTGTGAGAGTTAGTGAGGCAGTGAAAGCGTGAGTACTGGAGTGTGAGAGTTAGTGAGGCAGTGAAAGGGTGAGTACCTTTTACAGGTATTGATGACCTACGAGCTGTGGCCATCAAGGCAGCAGGAGAAACGGGAGCAATATGGTTTAAGAGAATATTTCAGGTGGCATGGGAAAATCAAGAAACACATTATCAGATTGGCAGACTGCTGTCATTGTCCCGCTGTGGAAAAAAAAAGGAAGTAAGAGGGAATGCACTAATTACAGAGGAATATCACTTCTCAGTCACACTGGGAAAAATGTCTGCTAAGATCATCGAAAAAAGGCTGAAACCATTGATAGAGTATCAACTTTCAGAAAGGCTTTCGACGAAACAGAAGTTGCACAGATGTCATTTATACATTGAGACAACTATCAGAGAGGGCAATAGAACATGATAAGTCATGTTTGGTAACATAGATCAAGAAAAAGCCCTCGATAGAGTCGACAGGAATATATTGTGGGAATGTATGGGGAAAAAAAGAATCAGCAATCATCGCATTAATATTTGCAAAAGCCTGTACACACGTAGTAAATGCTGCATAAGATCAAAGGCAGGGTTGTCAAGAACTTTTATAGTGAACTCTGGTGTGCATCAGGGCCACTTCTTTTTATAACATACATGGATACTATATGTAGCGAAACGAACTTTAATCACGAAGAAGGTATTACAGAATTACTCTTTGCCGACGACCAGGTACTCATAGCAGAAAATACGACTGACTGACTGACTTTCTACCCCACCAGGACATCACACAAGCGATAAACACCCGATGACACAAAGTGCCACCATGCTGATGAGGATCGCCGTGGAGAGATCCCAGAAACCGCGTTCAGACATTTGGCCATATGTATGGCCTGCCTATATTGCGGCCCCTGGCAAAAGCCAGGGTAGGGCTTCAAATGACAAAAAATTTCGTCCTAAAAAGGACGAATTTGGATTAGCAGAAAATACGGAATGCCTACAGAGCCACCTAAATCAAATTAGTAACGAAGGGGAGGAATATAATATGAAAATAAACACTACGAAGACAGAGACAATTATGATAGGAAGACATAAAGACAATTTAGAAATAAAATTAAAAAGCAACACCCTGAGACAAACAGAGGAATTTAAGTATTTGGCAGCAATTTTCACATCCGACTAAAACTGGACAGAGAAATTAGCTCCAGATGTGCCAAAGCTAATCAAGTAATGTGTCAACTATCTCCCCTGTTGACACACAAGCAGATACCTCCGAGTACTAAAGTGAATCTTATCAGAACTATTTTTTGGCCAACACTATGCTTTCAATGCCAAACGTGGACACTTACATCCTCCAATGAACGCAAAATTGTGACAACAGAGATGAAATGCCATAGAAGAGCTGCAGGAGTTTCAATGAAAGGCAGAATACGAAATCATGAAAATAGACGAATGCTAGGAATAAAACCAGTCTTACAGGTCATCAAAGAATAACAAATTAAATGGTTTGGACACCTAACAAAAATGCCCTGGTACTATCAGCCACAGCGAGCCACACTAAAACGTTACAACGGGTATAGAGCGAGTGGAAGACCTCGGAAAACATAGAGTGATGGCATTAAGAACAGCCTTACAGAAATGAACATCAGTCTTAATAGTGCTCTTGACAGAGCTCATCAACGAACATTACATCTTCCCCCGACACTTCGATGAGGTACAAGGTGCAAGAGAAGAAGAAGTAAGCAATAGAGAGTAAGTGCCGGAAAATTATGAAGAATGGACAGAAAATGAGAGGTAGGGATTTGCGACAACGTTGGAAAACGAGACGGAGAATATAGAGAATGAGACAGTCCGGAAAATAAGACTGTAAATGAAATGTGGAGAAAAAAGAAGGGGGGTGGGTATAACTGCCAGATGAGGGTTGTGTAGGCAGAACTAGCTGCGTTTATCTGCCAGATAGCACTGTGTAGACTCACGAGCCGCTAGTCCCACATTACCTTCACGGCGCCACAAGGAAGAGATGGAAGAACATTAGAACGTTCCCTTGGATAAATTCGAAAGAAAATTGGTTGTGGCAGGTTGTTTGACATGGTCGAGTGCTTTCTGGCTCCGCGAGTGTTAGCGCCTGCGTTCCTGCCTTCTCTCCTCCTTCAATTAACCATGGTGGCCAGGTACTTGCAGGCAGGGCATCCGAACTAATGCTGATATATGGGACACGTAGAAATAACTTTCTGGGGAAGATAGTTGGGTTGTTTGACCAAGTGCCAGCCGCTGACATAAAACCTGGCATGGCACTTGAGTGATCCCTGGAGCCTGGGGTTCCATACCACTCACCAGACACGTTAGGTTTTATAAAGTTACTCAAGTTTATAATAATCAGAGTTATCGGGGATTCTGATAGGCGATCAGTCACCCCGATGCAGTCGCAAACCGACCGTACCTCTGTTGATTGTTCTCGTGAGACGTTTGTGATTTATTTTTTCTTAGACACTAACCTGCTTTTTTATCTTTTTTAAGTGATGTCCAGCTGCTAAACTGTTTGTAGATTGCGAGAGAGGGAGAGAGAGAGAGAGAGAGAGAGAGAGAGAGAGAGAGAGAGAGAGAGAGAGAGAGGCGGAAGAGAGAGAGAGAGAAAGAAAGTACAAGAGTCATTGAGACATTCACGCACGACCGCACGGACAGACAGACAGGCACACTGACAGAACAAACAAACGATCTTTATTTTCAAAGGGTCACAAATTAGGCAGACATGTCTTACATTAGGCCCTTCCAAACAAATATCTTTCACACAGCAAATGTATTTCATCAATATTGCATGTTATGTTCATGTAATAATATGCATATTATAATTATCAAGTCAAAAATAAAATCATGAGTGGTAAAATGAATGCGCACGCTACCGCGCGCGCACACACACACACACGCACACACACACACACCCACATACACATGCAAACCCATTCACTCACTTACATCCACACATAGGCACCCAATACACACATACACATCCACATTACATACATACATACATACATACATACATACATACATACATACATACATACATACATACATACATACATACATACATACATACATACATACATACATACATACATACATACATACATACATACATACATACATACATACATACATACATACATACATACATACATACATACATACATACATACATACATACATACATACATACATACATACATACATACATACATACATACATACATACATACATACATACATACATACATACATACATACATACATACATACATACATACATACACATACATACATACATACATACATACATACATACATACATACATACATACATACATACATACATACATACATACATACATACATACATACATACATACATACATACATACATACATACATACATACATACATACATACATACATACATACATACATACATACATACATACATACATACATACATACATACATACATACATACATACATACATACATACATACATACATACATACATACATACATACATACATACATACATACATACATACATACATACATACA
>CAJHNH020001202.1:547500-550000 GCA_905116865.2 Candidula unifasciata | reverse complement strand
GGCAAATTTACGTCTATTAGTTTGCCATTGTTTACTGTACGGTCGGCTCCCTGATACCACTGTCGAAACCAACGCAAGGCGTATGGATCCGCAGCTGGGTTCGAACTCGGTACCTCGGTATTACGAAGCGTTAGCATCGACTTAGCCACAGAGCCGACGCAATTCAAGTAGACTATGCAGTATTGCTATTTACCTCCACCGCCTGTAACTATTCGTGGTAAACATTTGTACATGACTTGTGTACAGACAATCATTTATTCTTTCGTCAGCATCCTTTGTACGCTATTAGGCACCACATAGTGCTCATTCGATACACCACAACGCACTATAGCTTTCTATAAGGCCATCCATGTTCATAAACATTTCCCATAAAACTTCTCTTGCTCTTATTTAACAATTTTAGGGTTGTGTGGTGCAGTGGGGCCCATTTTAGCTTGCGGACTGTGGGCTAAAAGCTAGGAAAAGCCTACGAACTGCACCGTTTAGGAATTTACTTTTGGACAGCAAGGCAAGGACAGACCCATGAACTGCACCGTTCAGGAATTTGTTTTTGCATCCAAAAGAAAACATACATTTTATCAACATACCGAGTACCCTAAATATAAAGTATGATTGTCTGTCTATCTTGTCTATCTTTTCGTTCATCCTTCAGTTGGTCCTTCTGTCTGTCGATCCAACTGCTTTTCAGTATGCTCTCTCTCTCTCTCTCTCTCTCTCTCTCTATATATATATATATATATATATATATATATATATATATATATATATATATATATATAGAGAGAGAGAGAGAGAGAGAGAGAGAGCATATATATATACACACTTATGTACCTATGGTTGAGTCTGGCCATGTCATCTATCTGTTTGTCTGTATGTCTAGCTATGTCTGTATGCCCGTGCCTCTCACACCTGTAAGTCTGTTTTTACCGACACCACAAGGAACCGCACCTTGCAACTGTTACCGGCACCACGGTAGGAAACTCACAGGCTGCAAAGACCGCACCTGTCTCATAGACCATCTGATTGATCCACCAACGATATGAGCAATCCGGCACTCTTACCTGCAATAATGATTAGCTGGCAAAGCAGGTACGTCTGTCCCATATTCCAGAGCTCTACCTGCCGCACAGGTGCGCCCAAGGACGAGCGAACCAACATCAGAAACACGTGAGGTTCGAGGGCGCCAGATAACATCCACATCAAACTTGAAAGCTAATGGAACTGGTAATCTCACCTCGTACAGCTTTCACGTATATTGGCCAGATGGATGATAATTAAAAATGTGTCTTCATTCTGTTTGCTTACTTCTAAGAACAGTCTATTGCCAACATCAGAAGGTGACAGTCGACACTCTTTGGTAGTGTACTGAGAAGGAGAAAACGAGTACATCGTGGCGGTGGGGAAGTTGTAAGAAAAGAGAAGAGACGGAGACAGAGAGAGAAGAAGCTGGACAATTTGACAACATGGCATGGAGGATCATCTGTGTCAGAAGTGATTAACCCATCGCAGATTGCACATTTCTTCCCACGAGAGCACTGCCTCTACTTGGCTTGGCTTGGCTTCTTTTACCCCACTAGGACATCACACAAACGATAAACACCCGATGACAAAAAGTGCCACCATGTGGATGAGGATCACCCGTGGAGAGGTCCCAGAAACCGCGTTCAGCCATTAGACCACATTTATGGCCGGGTTATATTGCGGCCCCTAGTAAAGCGAGAGTAGGGCTTCAAATAACGAAAAATTGTTGCATTCCGCAAAGGGATGACAAAATGATGTACCCCATTTACTGGGCCGGTTTTTCTAACCATTATGCGTGTTGGGGTCTCCTCTGTCTTGTCAGCTTATGTTTTGTGAAGTTCTGAAAACATTTCGTTTGCTCGCTAGTTGTATCCGTCACTTTCCTGCCATGATCTTAGCTAAGCCTGAATCCGATTTAGAAAGAGGGGGGGGGGGGAAGGGTGACTAAGTAGGGCACTCTTCCCCTGCCAATGAGGTGTTCGACTACTTCCATCAACGACAAACTGCATTTCTGGCGACGGCTGTTGGCTTTGACACCTCTAGCAACTGCCATTTGCATTTACTGCCTGCGCAGATTTGTGGATTGTGCCAGGACTAATTGTTTGTTCACCAGTTTTCAAAAAGGGCCACGAGGGACATTTGATTTGGTGTGCACTGGCACATGAACGGTGCAAGTATGGGGAAAACCCGATTGCAATAAAGTTGAAACCTCGACTGGAACTAAGACGTGCGGTGTCCCAAAAGGCTAGCAGGAGGGAGCTGCCACCTCACATCGCCACCTGGTAGAGTTTACCTCATCCTACTACCCAAACAATTCCAGGTATGTTCAAACCAGGCCCGGACGCTGTATCATCAAGTCGCTCCGCTCTGCCAGTATAAATTCTCCTGGTGTCTTAGTGTGGGAACATCTTCCAGAATCCGTTCCCATGCCATAAGTGAGCACAGATAAAGCATGCCTTTTTAATGACAACAACCACCA
>CAJHNH020001202.1:530000-542500 GCA_905116865.2 Candidula unifasciata | reverse complement strand
CAACTCTGGTACACATGATCTTCCATAGTCCATGCCGTGTGGCGTTGGTAGTCATGTCTCTACACAACCTTCTGTCTCGTGTACTTTCAATCAACTCTGGTACACATGATGCTCTATATCTCTAAACCGTCCATCATCTGTTATCTCGGTCTCCCTCTGTCTCTCCTCCCTTCCACCTTTCCTAATGGCACGATTTCCTACAGTTTTCTCCTTCTCATCAAATGACCAAAGAATGTAGATTGTCTCTTTCTGATCTGGGAAATCGGTTCTCTTCGTGAATCAGTTTCTTTCAAGACATCTTCATTACTCTTTTCGTCAACATTCGTCTATAAAACCAAATCTCCCCAGCTTCCAAATATTTACTAATTTACAAACTGTCCATGATTCACACCCGTAAATCAGTAAAGGATTTATATAGCTTTTAAAAATTCTCTTTCTCGTCTCAATTGACAAAGAAAGATTGCATCAAATATTATACATTTTGTAAAATCCTGCCCGTTTTTGAGCTATTCGACATTTAACTTCCTTAATACATCTTCCATCTGATATTATCAGGGTACCAAGTACTTAAACATATCATCTTGCTTGAGGTTTTTCACATTTACTGTGATAGTACACAACCCCGTCTAAAACCTTGTTCAATGTTCTGAAAAGTTCCAACTTGATTGTCAATCTTTATGACTGTGTTTTGTTGCCAGTAAAAGTTTATTTTTTTTTTTAATTCTCAGATATTTACCATCAATGTTTAAATTTTGCAAAATATTCTAATAATTTCTTCATGTTTTACTTTATCAGATGCTTTATTGTAATTTTAAAAAGCACAATTACGGATCTCTATTCATGTCCAACATTCTTTTTGAAAGTATTCTCAAGATAAATATAGTGTTGTTTGTGTCTTTTACCTCCAACAAAACTACACCTCTTTTCTCCAGTTTCTGGTTTAGTGCTACACCTTATTCTTCTCATGATCATTCTCATTAATTTGTTAGTTACATGACTCATTAAACTAATTCTTTGATGTTCTCCACATTCCACTACACCAGGTGTTTTTTGTAAGGTGAGGAAAAGAGCTTTCAAAAGGTCAGCAGGTATGTGTCCACTGTTATAAATATCATTGAACAATATTGTCAAAACTTCTAAACCCAGTTCACCAGTGGCTTTCAATTCCTCAATCGTGATGTTATCTGGCCCTGCAGATTGACATTTCTTCCTGTGGTTTATACCATCTTCTTCTTCTGCTTTGAGGACTGGCCGTGGTCCCTTTTTTAGGAATGGCTATTTTCATCGGTACTTGAAAAGACGAGAGCCGCCGTGGTGTTGTGGCTAGACACTCGCTTAGTGATCCCACGGCCGCGGATTCAGCTCCTGGTGGAGCCAGACATTTGTAAACAACGACCGTTTCTCTAACTGGGAAGCAAAGTCGGTCGGCGTCACGTTGACCAGAACACCCACCCAGTGCCGGTTAGTCTTAAAACAACGTAGATCTAGCCTTATACCTACACTAGTTCCCAAGTCGTGGAAATTGATCTTTAAGTTTACTTACTGTACTAGACGCGTTTTGGTGAGTACTGACACTAGAATACTGCACCAGTCATTATTTTCTGATTCAGCAATTTCTGCAGCATGTTTTGTTTTAAATGTATTGGTGTTACCTTTCCTGTAGAGTAAACAGTGCAGGTCGAGCGAAGGGTCATACCGTATAGGCAACGTATTATCTCTGCGATACTTTCCAGGCTTTGGGCTCACAGAGAGGAGGTACTTCATCCCTGGCTTCTTTATCTCCATGGGGGTGTGATTCCCGTGCCGTCTCGTGGCAAAATAGAACAATATTGTCTAGAATGATGGAAAGATGATAACAATATCATCATCATCTTCGTCGTTATCATTATCATCATCGCCACTAACGTTAATCATTATCATCATCACTATCAGCATTCATGCGACGGCGGTAAAAAGCAATCTTGACAAGACTACCAGAAGTCCAGGTGTAAAAGTTTTTACTAGATTTGAACACCATACAGGTAGCCAGTGGCCAGTCGTCAGCCTGTAGAGTACTGGTGTTATGAGTCACCACACGCTGAGGGAGATAATGGCGTTATCAGTCACCATACGCTTAGGGAAATATTGGTGTTATCAGTCACCACACGCTAAAGGAGATACTGGTGTTATCAGTCACCGCACGCTGAGGGAGATACTGGTGTTATCAGTCACCACATGCTGAGGGAAATATTGGTGTTATCAGTCATCACACGATGAGGGAAATATTGGTGTTATCAGTCACCACATGCTGAGGGAGATACCGGTGTTATCAGTCATCACACGATGAGGGAAATATTGGTGTTATCAGTCACCACATGCTGAGGGAGATACTGGTGTTATCAGTCATCACACGATGAGGGAAATAATGGTGTTATCAGTCACCACACGCTGAGGGAGATACTGGTGTTATCAGTCACCACATGCTGAGGGAGATACTGGTGTTATCAGTCACCACACGCTGAGGGAGATACTGGTGTTATCAGTCACCACACGCTGAGGGAGATACTGGTGTTATCAGTCATCACACGATGAGGGAAATATTGGTGTTATCAGTTACCACACGCTGAGGGAGATAATGGTGTTATCAGTCACCACACGCTGAGGGAGATAATGGTGTTATCAGTCACCACACGCTGAGGGAGATACTGGTGTTATCAGTCACCACATGCTGAGGGAAATATTGGTGTTATCAGTCACCACACGCTGAGGGAGATACTGGTGTTATCAGTCACCACACGCTGAGGGAGATACTGGTGTTATCAGTCACCACACGCTGAGGGAGATACTGGTGTTATCAGTCATCACACGATGAGGGAAATATTGGTGTTATCAGTCATCACACGATGAGGGAAATATTGGTGTTATCAGTCATCACACGATGAGGGAAATACTGGATATGTGAATGAATGAAGGAAGGAATGGGACATCAGTGCACTCCGGATTTTCCCTAGTGTGCTCCGTCCTCTTCTTCTGCAGCCAACGAAAAGTCGACACACTAACAGTACCAGCTGTAACCTGATTTAAAGTCCGCCTTTGCTTCCCACTGGGTGTTGAATTAGTATTTCCATTGACGGATTCTGTGACTGTTCTATTGCATTGTTCATTTGATCAGAGAGAGCCCGCTTTACCATAAAATAGCTTACCACCCAGAGGAGTGACGGCAGCTAAATTGTCAGCCTGCTCCTTACTTACCTGGCACACCTGGATATCCTGGACAGAAAATAAATCCATGATCTGGGTCTTATCACGTGATTCAAGCCACTCCAAGTGTAGGACATCAGTTGCAGTTTTCTGAAGCATGCCGTGTGAGGCTTACGTATATAAACTGAGATGATCGATTCAGTAATATTAGACAGTTTAATGGAGATTTATTCAAGGCTTTTCCTGATAGGACAGATGTGAAGACAATCTGAGGACTATATAACTAGAATATCTTTGCATTGGAACCTAGAATATCTTTGCATTGGAACCTATGCGGACATAGAAATACTGGTATGTCAAAAGCACATGGAGAAGGGAGTGAGAGAGGATGTAAAAGATGTGGAGGTCATGGAGAGAGCTGCATGCAGTAGCAAAGGATACAAAGACTTGGCGTGAGTTGATTGAGGGCCTATGCCCGTTGGAGAATAGAAGACAGAAGAAGAAGCAGAACGGATTAAAACGCAGATAAATACAGAGTATATCAGAAGAGATTTTTTTTTTTTTCAATCCACTTTTAAGCTTTTAGTGGGTGGTTTATGTAGAAAAAAAAGAGGGAAAGAACTGTCGCTAGAAAGAAACCACGATTAGTTGAGTCGGCGAGACAGCGATGAGTCGGGAGCGAGGTGGAAAAGAGCGTGTCTGAGTGAAGAGAAATGGAGTGGGATAAACTACTGACTTGTAGTCTACCTGGGCAAAAGAAATGGTTACCTCAGTTTGATCGGATCAGGTAACGGCATGTCTAGGTTGCACGCAGGTCTAGATCTGGAAAGTGTTACACGGATGACTAACCGAGAGAGGGATGATCTCACATGTCGGCTGATCCCACCAGCCTCGCCAGGTGGAGCACCAGAATCGCCAGACGAATGGTTCAGACCTGGAGTAGGAGCAGGTAGACAGGAGTGTGTGACTCTATCCTTCTCTCACATGTAAACAGGTAAAGTCATCAGGTAATCACAGCTCAAACTTCATAACAAACAAGTCATCTCATAGTTGTTAGGTTCCCGTGCCAACGAAACCCACACAAAATATCTATCACTGTCCATCCCTGTCCATCACTGTCCCTTGTGGAACAAGTTGTCCCAGACTGCAGTCACAGCAAAGCCAAAAGCATACACTCGGATTAAATGCATACGGCAGCCGTCAGAATTGTCGACACAAACAGTCCGGGACTAGAAATGCAGTTCATCATCAATTGAAGCTGCAGTTCCAACAGATCAGTGGTTGCACACGGAATTGATTGCATGAGGTACCACCATTCTCTAGTATTATGCCATACGTCATTTTTTGAATCTGTATTCACAACATAAACCACGCTGGGTACAGAAGAAAACATACCATATGAAATCCGCAGCTCAGAGTGTCGCGCCATGCACTCAGCTCTGTGGCTGTGCGGTGAAACTATATCCTTTCTGTCTACAAATGGAGGAAAATGCAACAGCTACTGTTGCCAGAAGCAAGAATTTGCCACGACTAAAATGATATACCTGTCTATCCTCCATATTGACCTGCAGACTGGTAGAGCACTGCTGGGATTTTGTGTTTATGGTTTTGAGGAACTTTGTCAGTTCCACTGCGATTTATGGCGCCAGGCTCACTTGTATAGACAAATTGGCGCTGAATGTGTTCAACATCACGCCGGCCGTCTTTACTTCTAAGGATATTTCCTGACTGGGTTTACCTGCCAGCGAAAGTCAGTTAAATAAAATCCACCTCAATGCGAGATTTGAACCCAGGACTTTTGTGTCGAGAGGCAAGCCGATGTTGTTGCTCTGATGTGACCCACATAAACACACAGAGGCGTTAACCTGGAGCGTCACGGGAACGATCCAGGAAGCGGGAGACTCAACATCCGGGTATACCGTGTTCTACCCCAAACAATACCCTAACCCGTTTTTGAGAATTCGTTTAATGGAAGGTGAAATTATGTACAGGTAGACGCTTGCCTGCCGCTCCTAAGGTCGTAGGTTCAAATCCAGAGCTGGACTTTAATCAAAAACTGCCCCCTGGCCGACCCAGCCATAAATGGGTACCGGATACATTCCTAGGAAGTAAAGGCGGCCGGTTTGATGTTGAACCCATCGCCCACCAAGTGACGATTGGTCTATGAAATAAAGTCTAACCCTATATGCCCACTAGACCTAAATCATAAAAAGTGTCCATTACTTTACTTCTAATATATTTCATAGGACCTGCTACACGATGATGATAATGATGACGATAATAATTATGATTATAATTTTTATTATTAGGAAAACTGTTATATATCTTAAATAGTTTACCTTGTTGTAGTTGTCGAGGTATGATTCAGGTTGCGATACAAAACGAAAGTCAGAAATTGGTAACTCCAATCTTCCCACCCCGAGCAAAAGTGTTTGATCAGAAACATTGGAAATCTAGAAACGAGCTTTGGAATGTTCTCTACATCTCCGTGAAAGCCCCGACAATGTTGATATTGTTTTACCTTGCGTGGCTTTAATTTATCATTCCATTGATAAGCGTCTTTAGAGAGAATGAGCCCGTTTAGCCTCAGTCTGAGTGTATTCTTTCACCAATAACCTCGCCCTTTTAGGCTTTAACCTATACTTAACTTCTGCGCTGTGGCTGTGTGAGCCGAGAAAAGCTGCCACTTCTAGATGTTTAGCGCTTTCACCGATGATAGGAGCTGGTGATTGTATCCCGAAAGGGATGTCTTACATAGAAATGATTCAATTGATTGTCCGCGTGATCACAGAAAGCCGTCACCACTTCCGCTTTATCATAATATAGCTCACCACCTTTAGGAGCGGCAGCAGTCAGTCTGTCAGCTGATATATTACCCTGCACACGCATCTATCCTGGATAGAAAATCAGCGATCTGCTCCTGATCAGAGCCTTATCAAGCGAACCTAGCCACGCGTAGGACGCCAGTCTCTCTTTTCCGAAGCATGCTCTGTGAGTCCGTTACACTGACCACCTGTTGGGCATTCCTGACCATGGGCTATCTTGACAGTTCTAATCGTGACTTCTGTCTGTGCCATCCAGGAGCTGCTTCTGTTCAGCCGATGTCCCTTGCTATCTCCCAAGACCTCATGCAGGAGGTGCTGCTTGTCTGATGCGACTTTAGGGCACTTTTTCGCCTGTAACATCTTGTATCTTTCATATACAGACGGCAGTGCAAGTATGTGCCGCATGCATACAATTGACGTGATAGTCCTGGAAGGTAACCTTCATTCCACCACCGCATCCTCAAATAATGTCACGCCCTCGGCTAGAAAACCTCCCATCAGGACATCGGGTATCTCTGCCTGACCTGACCACGAAACAAGTCAAGAGCTAGCACCAAAAAGACATCGACTAGAGACAAGACACCAGTGACGGCAGAAAGAAGACATAAACAAACAACTTTTTGTCTGTCAGCTCCATCTAGCCTGTCTCCGCGCGCATGTCTGCACCGCTTTTGGCCTTGACCTAGTAGAATCTGGTAGACGCCAGTTCCTACCTTCCATTGTTTAGACAAGGATTCCCTCACCTCAACTCGTCCACCTTTTCCTTCTTGTTGTTTTTTTTTTTCTTCGCTTCTTCCTGGTAAACCAGCCATTGATATAATAAACACTGCTGGGTCTTTTTTGTTATTGTCATATCGTGTTTAAAATACAAGCTATTCTTTCTTTCTTTCTTTCTTTCTTTCTTTCTTTCTTTCTTTCTTTCTTTCTTTCTTTCTTTTCTTTCTTTCTTTCTTTTCTTTCTTTCTTTCTTTCTTTCTTTCTTTCTTTCTTTCTTTCTTTCTTTCTTTCTTTCTTTCTTTCTTTCTTTCTTTCTTTCTTTCTTTCTTTCTTTCTTTCTTTCTTTCTTTCTTTCTTCTCTTTTCTTTCTTTCTTTCTTTCTTTCTTTCTTTCTTTCTTTCTTCTTTTCTTTCTTTCTTTCTTTCTTTCTTTCTTTCTTTTCTTTCTTTCTTTCTTTCTTTCTTTCTCTTTCTTTCTTTCTTTTCTTTTTTCTTTCTTTCTTTTTTCTTTCTTTCTTTCTTTCTTTCTTTCTTTCTTTTCTTTCTTTCTTTCTTTCTTTCTTTCTTTCTTTCTTTCTTTCTTTCTTTCTTTCTTTCTTTCTTTCTTTCTTTCTTTCTTTCTTTCTTTTTCTTTCTTTCTTTCTTTCTTTTCTTTCTTTCTTTTCTTTCTTTCTTTTTCTTTCTTTCTTTCTTTTCTTTCTTTTCTTTTCTTTTCTTTCTTTTTTTTTTCTTTCTTTCTTTTTTTTCTGTCTTTCTTCTTCTTCTTCTTCTTCTTCTTCTTCTTCTTCTTCTTCTTCTTCTTCTTCTTCTTCTTCTTCTTCTTCTTCTTCTTCTTCTTCTTCTTCTTCTTCTTCTTCTCCTTCTTCCTTCTTCATTCTTTTTCTTCTCCTTCCTCTTCTTCTTCATTCTTTTTCTTCTCCTTCCTCCTCTTCTTCTTCCTGTTTCTTCTTCATTCTTTTTCTTCTCCTTCTGTACCCATCCGACAATCTCACAAATATGTTGATTGACCCACTGTTCTCCGAGGTACATGCTCTACCAAGATGTGTAGAAAAAGTAGCATGCTGATAAATTAGCTGCTGCCGCCCCTTTGGGGGGTGAGCTACTTTGGTTAAACTGGACGTGGCGAAAGCTGTGTGGGAACAAACAGCCTGTAGAATACAACAGAGAATCAATTTATTCTTTTTATTTTTTTATTTTACTCCTGGAAAGCTTCGCAGCATCTGGGCAGGAAGAGATATTTGGAACGGACAATTCTGTTCTCTGCGTATATTTTACTTTCATTGTCTCTGATATTTCCGCGGTCCATATTTTACTTTCATTGTCTCTGATATTTCCGCGGTCCATATTTTACTTTCATTGTCTCTGATATTTCCGCGGTCCATATTTTACTTTCATTGTCTCTGACATTTCCGCGGTCCATGTTTTAATTTCATTGTCTCTGATATTTCCGCGGTCCATATTTTACTTTCGTTGCCTCTGATATTTCCGCGGTCCATATTTTACTTTCATTGTCTCTGATATTTCCGCGGTCCATATTTTACTTTCATTGTCTCTGATATTTCCGCGGTCCATGTTTTACTTTCATTGTCTCTGATATTTCCGCGGTCCATGTTTTAGTTTCATTGTCTCTGATATTTCCGCGGTCCATGTTTTACTTTCATTGTCTCTAATATTTCCACGGTCCATGTTTTACTTTCATTGTCTATGATATTCCCGCGGTCCATGTTTTACTTTCATTGTCTCTGATATTTCCGCGGTGCATGTTTTACTTTCATTGTCTCTGATATTTCCGCGGTCCATGTTTTACTTTCCTGGTCTCTGATATTTCCGAGGTCCATATTTTACTTTCATTGTCTCTGATATTTCCGCGGTCCAAGTTTTACTTTCATTGTCTCTGATATTTCCGCGGTCCATGTTTTACTTTCATTGTCTCTGATATTTCCGCGGTCCATATTTTACTTTCATTGACTCTGATATTTCCGCGGTCCATATTTTACTTTCATTGTCTCTGATATTTCCGCGGTCCATATTTTACTTTCATTGTCTCTGATATTTCCACGGTCCATGTTTTACTTTAATTGTCTCTGATTTTTCCGCGGTCCGTGTTGTAATTTCATTGTCTCTGATATTTCCGCGGTCCATGTTTTACTTTCATTGTCTCTAATATTTCCACGGTCCGTGTTTTACTTTCATTGTCTCTTATATTTCCGCTGTCCATGTTTAACTTTCATTGTCTCTGATATTTCCGCGGTCCATATTTTACTTTCATTGTCTCTGATATTTCCACAGTCCATGTTTTACTTTCATTGTCTCTGATATTTCCGCGGTCCATGTTTTACTTTCATTGTCTCTGATATTTCCGCGGTCCATGTTTTACTTTCATTGTCTCTGATATTTTCGCGGTCCATATTTTACTTTCAATATCTCTGATATTTCCGCGGTCCATGTTTTACTTTCATTGTCTGTGATATTTCCGCGGTGCATGTTTTACTTTCATTGTCTCTGATATTTCCGAGGTCAATATTTTACTTTCATTGTCTCTGATATTTCCGCGGTCTATGTTTTACTTTCATTGTCTCTGATATTTCCGCGGTCCATGTTTTACTTTCATTGTCTCTGAAATTTCCGCGGTCCGTGTTTTACTTTTATTGTCTCTGATATTTCCGCGGTCCATGTTTTAGTTTCATGGTCTCTGATATTTCCGCGGTCCATATTTTACTTTCAATATCTCTGATATTTCCGCCGTCCATGTTTTACTTTATTGTCTCTGATATTTCCGCGGTCCATGTTTTACTTTCATTGTCTCTGATATTTCCGCGGTCCATGTTTTACTTTCATTGTCTCTGATATTTCCGCGGTCCATGTTTTACTTTCATTGTCTCCGATATTTCCGCGGTCCATGTTTTACTTTCATTGTCTCTGATATTTCCGCGGTCCATATTTCACGGGATCCCTCTGGCTTTGTTATCGTTGTATCTGTATAACATTGCTCTGTGTGTGGAGCCCTGTTTGTTCTGTCTTGTTACATGGCCAAACCATTTGATCTTTCGTCTACTGATAGAGTTCAGTAGTGGTTCTGTGCTGACTATCCTCCTGATAGCATGGTTCCTAAGTCGATCTTCCGCTGTTTATCCATATATTTAAAAGATATTTAAAAAGTAGAGTTTCTGTAAGATATTCAGCACGGAGAGAGAACATACAGGCGGACATTTAATCAGGTGTCAACTGGTATTTGAGTGTGTCGACTCCCTTATATGAAGTAGACGGACTAGGGGTGTCAACTGGTATTTGAGAGTGTTGATTCCTTTATGTGAAGGAGACAGACAAGAGCATGGGAATGTCCCGGGGGCAACGATGTTAATTTCTGATTAATTTAGTCGTTTAAGAGTTCAAGTCTATCAAAACATTCTTGTGTTATCTTTTTTAAAATAATAATTAATATTTGTTAGGGAAGACTTATCATTGTTCTACATGACCACATCTCTGCCACCTCCTGGTCAGTTCTGTCCAGTCGGCTGACTGGCCACGATATCCGTGTTGTTTGTTATTCTAGGTGCCTGTGGCCCAATGGCTGAGTCGTCTGCCTTGTGTTCTGAAGGCTGTGTGCCCAGTTAGGGACGCCGTCCTTGGATTCCTTGGTGCAAATGTTTTTTAGATGCCTGTCAGGAAAACAAAAACTTTGGTGGTTAAATAGGCAACTGTTGTATAGTTTCGGGACCTCACATACATACACACACGCGCGCACGCGCACACACACATAACACATACAACATTGGAAGGATCACCCTCTTTTCACATTTTCTAGGAGGGCTCACACACATTTACACACAAATACACACACACATACACGCACACGCACACACACACACACACACACACAAGAGCTCAGTGCCTTGTTTTAGTGCGTGCACATACACACACACACAGATTTATATATATATATATATATATATATATATATCGACTGCCTCCCATCGACTGCGCTAACGCGGCCCTAAACTATGTAAGTATTTCGCAAACAAAAGATATCTGAACACTGTTATATTGATGCGCCATCTGACACGATCCCCAAGAATCACGAATCATGTCAGTGTCCTTTTTTTTCGATACATGCATTTGGTCAAAACATCCAGGTATTTTTGTCCTTTGCCTTCCTCTTACTGTCTTTCCCTCAGTCTTGCCAGCTGTAGCTAAGCAATCGAGTCGACCACTTCCCATATGCCTGGAAGGACACTGACTGTGTCTGTATCTCTGCCTAACTTACGGTATTCATATCTATGTAGGAGAACTGCTTCACTTGTTTTCTCTATCATACCTGGCAATTCTCCGCATTCATCTCAAACTCCAGGGACACGATTACCTGTTGGATACGGCAAGGATTATATCAGTGGTCTTCAACCTTGGGTGGGGGGGGGGGGGGGGGGGGGGGGGGGCAGGTCTAGGGTGCGGTGGCTCTCAGCCTTCCTAATGCCGCGAACCTTTAATACAGTTCTCCCACGTTGTTGCGACCCACACACAATTATTTTCCTTCATAACTTAATGAATATGTGTTTTCCAGTGCTCTTAGGCGACCCCTATGAAAGGGTCGTTCGACCCCAAAATGGATCGCAACCTGCAGATTGAGAACCGTTGCAAGGGGGCGCGTGAGTGATGTACTCACTCTAAGAGTTCGTCACGGTCTTGATATAAACTCAAGAAGCAAGTGAGTGATGTACTCACTCTGAGAGTTCGTGGCTGTCTTGCAATAAATTCAAGGGGGCGCGTGAGTGATGTACTCACTCTAAGAGTTCGTGGCGGTCTTGATATAAACTCAAGGAGCACGTGAGTGATGTACTCACTCTAAGAGTTCGTGGCGGTCTTGCAATAAACTCAAGGGGGCGCGTGAGTGATGTACTCACTCTAAGAGTTCGTGGCGGTCTTGATATAAACTCAAGGAGCACGTGAGTGATGTACTCACTCTAAGAGTTCGTGGCTGTCTTGCAATAAACTCAAGGGGGCGCGTGAGTGATGTACTCACTCTAAGAGTTCGTGGCGGTCTTGATATAAACTCAAGGAGCACGTGAGTGATGTACTCACTCTAAGAGTTCGTGGCGGTCTTGATATAAACTCAAGGGGGCGCGTGAGTGATGTACTCACTCTAAGAGTTCGTGGCGGTCTTGATATAAACTCAAGGAAGCGCGTGAGTGATGTACTCACTCTAAGAGTTCGTGGCGGTCTTGATATAAACTCAAGGGAGCGCGACCTGAAAAAGTTTGAAGATCATATTGGCCTGTAGGAATGAGATTTCTGTGGGTAAAACAGAGGTTGAACAGGAAAGGAGGACAACAATCCTCAGATGTCATCGTGTGCTAAACAAACAAAAGTGAGCCTCTACCGACGCCAGACAGCGGCCAGACATTGGCGCTCGCTTGTTGTCTGAGTCCGCTCGTCAAAGTCTTTGATACGTCTAGGCTTTCCCCTGGCGGTATTTCAGATCCGTGGTATCAGGTTTCGTCGGTCTTTGCTTCTCCATACTGAGGGCAAAGATGCTAACAGATCCTAATCTCTCTCATCTTCCTGGGATCTCGTGTCTGTTTCTCTTCAGCTCTGATGAAGCTGGGCGGGGAATACAAGTGCTAGCGAAATGATACCCGGAAAAATTGGGTTTCCAATAGTTAGCTTTGTCACCTTGTTCACTGTGGGTGATGCGATCCAATGTGCTGTCTTTATTTAGTCTTGCATGTCTTATGTGGTCTGATGTTTGTATTTAATTTCTGATGAGAATCTGCCAACTGTTCTG
>CAJHNH020001202.1:482500-525000 GCA_905116865.2 Candidula unifasciata | reverse complement strand
TCACGGTCAACATCTTGGTCAACATCTTGGTCAACCTCTCGGTCAACATCACGGTAAACATGTCGGACAACATAGCTGTCAACATCACGGTCAATATCTCGGTCAACATCACGGTCAATATCTCGGTCAACATCACGGTAAACATCTCTGACAACATCGCTGTCAACATCACGGTCGATATCTCGGTCAACATCAGGGTCAATATCTCGGTCAATATCACCGTCAATATCTCGGTCAACATCACGGTCAGTATCTCGGTCAACATCAGGGTCAATATCACGGTCAATATCTCGGTCAACATCACGGTCAGTATCTCGGTCAACATCACGGTCAATATCTCGGTCAACATCACGGTCAATATCTCGGTCAACATCAGGGTCAATATCACGGTCAATATCTCAGTCTATATCACGCCGGTCGCCTTTATTTTCCAGGACATTACATTGAACCTATTCTAGGCTGGGTTGACTTAGAATCCAAGGCAAATGTTATGAGAAAACAAATCAGCCTAAATGTAGATTTGAACCCATTACATCTAGACCTGCAGGCGAATGTGTCTAGCCACTACACTACTGCGGCTCTAAGTTTCCTCTTGCTATTACATAAAATGTATTTCTTGTTTCGAAACGTTACGACTGAACAAAGTTTCTTCATAAAATGAAGGCTTCAAATGTAGATAACAGTTTTAGAAAGCTCATAAATCGAATATTGCGAACAATAATGAGTAACACAAGAAATACACGTTTCATAACAACAATTCAAGGCATTGTTTTCCATGGTACATTTGAATAATGAGGACAAAAATAGTCTTTTGCACAATATAAATGTCTAAAATATCTCCTCGGAGTAAGGATGGCCAATCCCTGAGGTACATACAGATAAGGATTATCTGGCAATCCCTTGGTACATACACACAAGGATTGTGTGGTTATTCTGAGACTTCCGGGTCGATGTTTACAGGATAAGTCCTAAGCTGCGTGATTTGTCTCAAGATGAATGTGTAAGCTGCACTATTTGTTCGTAGACATTCGTTAGCCGTACACCTGACAAGATTCAGTGAAGAATTCTTTCTGTTGTCCAGTACCTGCCGAGTGCTGCTAGGTGTAACAGGTTACCAGATGATCGGTATCCGTGCTAGAGCATGCTCGGTTACCCGGTGTGCGGTGATGTTGTGGAGTTTCGTGGAATCAGTGACCTCGTCAATCAACTTTTCTCTTGGTCGTCCTCCTACCTCTCAGTGTTTTAATTTTCACGTTGTACGCCCTCTTTTCTAGCATCACTGGATTCACTCTCATTAAATGGCCGAACACCCCGTGCGAATTCCAGGCCCAGTTGTAGGAAAAACAGAAACATACTCACTGCTTCCCCTACAAGCATGCCATGAAAGCGGACTAATTAGGAACTGCCTTTGAAGTTGGCAGGAATCAGCCCGAGCGGCAGTAAAACTGATATACAAGCAACACTTAGACTCTGACATAAAGTCCAAATGGACGAACAACCAGGACTTTCTGTCGGAGCTTACAGCTGGTGAACAAATACGATGAAGAAATCAATAACCATGCCTTGTCGGTCTTTATTTGTCAGTGAATTTAATTTGTGGTATTGTTCCAATGGTTCTTGTCATTTCATCGTATCTCACATGATCTTCTCTAGTTCTATTGCCTGTCTGAAACATCGTATCTCACATGATCTTTTCTAGTTCTATTGCCTGTCTGAAACATCTCATCTCACATGATCTTTTCTAGTTCTATTGCCTGTCTGAAACATCTCATCTCACATGATCTTTTCTAGTTCTATTGCCTGTCTGAAACATCTCATCTCACATGATCTTTTCTAGTTCTATTGCCTGTCTGAAACATCTCATCTCACATGATCTTTTCTAGTTCTATTGCCTGTCTGAAACATCTCATCTCACATGATCTTTTCTAGGTGCCTGTCTGAAACATCGTATCTCACATGATCTCTTCTAGTTGTATTGCCTGTCTGAAACATCTCATCTCACATGATCTCTTCTAGTTGTATTGCCTGTCTGAAACATCTCATCTCACATGATCTCTTGTATTGCCTGTCTGAAACATCTCATCTCACATGATCTCTTCTAGTTGTATTGCCTGTCTGAAACATCTCATCTCGCATGATCTCTTGTATTGCCTGTCTGAAACATCTCATCTCACATGATCTCCTCTATTTGTATTGCCTGTCTGAAACATCTCATCTCACATGATCTCTTCTAGTTCTATTGCCTGTCTGAAACATCGTATCTCACATGATCTTTTCTAGTTCTATTGCCTGTCTGAAACATCGTATCTCACATGATCTCTTCTAGTTGTATTGCCTGTCTGAAACATCTCATCTCACATGATCTCTTCTAGTTGTATTGCCTGTCTGAAACATCTCATCTCACATGATCTCTTGTATTGCCTGTCTGAAACATCTCATCTCACATGATCTCTTCTAGTTGTATTGCCTGTCTGAAACATCTCATCTCGCATGATCTCTTGTATTGCCTGTCTGAAACATCTCATCTCACATGATCTCCTCTATTTGTATTGCCTGTCTGAAACATCTCATCTCACATGATCTCCTCTAGTTGTATTGCCTGTCTGAAACATCTCATCTCACATGATCTCCTCTATTTGTATTACCTGTCTGAAACATCTCATCTCACATGATCTCTTCTAGCTGTATTGCCTGTCTGAAACATCTCATCTCACATGATCTCTTCTAGTTGTATTGCCTGTCTGAAACATCTCATCTCGCATGATCTCTTGTATTGCCTGTCTGAAACATCTCATCTCGCATGTAAGTAAAGGTCTTCTTTCCCCGCCTTGAGTCCTATTGGGAATATAGGGCTAGACCTATATTTTTATAGACCAATCGGCACTTGGTGGGTGATATGTTAAGCATTACGCCGCCCGCCTTTACTTCCCACGACTCCACCTAGCACCCACCCATGGCTGTGTCGACCTGGGAGTCAAGGTCATTTTTGAACAAGTCCGGCGCCGTCGGGACGTGAACCCACGACCTTTTGATCCGCCGGCAGGCTCTTAGCCGCAATAGCCGCGGCGACTCCCTTATTTTACAGGTGGTTAGTTGAAATACGCCCAGCAATTAATTCAGAAACCGTGACCTCATTATTGTAACTGTAACCAAAGGTGAAACATTCCCGAGAAGTCACGCCTTACAGCGGGGATCTGCGAGAATTGTCCAGGTTTCATGTACACACTAGAACTATGGTATCTCCCTAGCCTGGTGACCCGTTGATCAGCAGTTCGAGTCTCACTGAGGTGGGAGATGTTTTTAATAGAAATAACCTCCCGTGTTGACCCCGGGTAAACTGAATGCTGTGAAGTATAATGGGAAGCAAAAGAGGCCGGTGTGATATTGACAAAACATCGGTCATGCTAGGAACATGGTTCCTAGCGGTGACGTGACCATCATGGACACGATCATCGCCTCCTTGGAAATGTCAACACATGTGCCCAAGAGGTCATGAACCACGCGTCTGCACACAAGTAAGATACATCTGTTAAACAGTTTTGCAGGCAACACTGGAGTACTGGAACAAGACCAAGGTTTGGGTGTGGACAAACAGTTATTACATTGCAGTTTACAGCCGGTGAATGCGAAGAAGAAGAAGAAGAAGAAGATTCATTGAACCTTATCACATATCGAGTTAATTGTATCTGTTACACAGACAATGAACATACACAACACAATCTGTTATCCTCTTTCACTTTCGCCCCAAAACACTTTTGCAAAGACATGAGGGAGGAATTACAAACTATTATCCTATCGGTGACATTTAGACGGGCAACCGACCGTTGTTTACCCAGAGCCAAAAGACAACATTTCAGGCTAGGGGTAACAGATTAAGAAGGCAAGGGGAAGTAGCGAAGGCTGCGGTGACATCCCTTTGACGAGCTATGTTGATATTAGCAAGGGCGCGTGCGATTTGAGAATTGTGTTTACGTTGTCAGGGCTGAAGAGGAAAACATTCCAGATAAGAACTGCACGGTTCGCAGATGGAGCCGATAGATGATGCTCAATTCTGGGGTAATGTATGGCTGACACAACAGAAACATCGACCAATGGTTCTCAGACTCTTAACTTTCCACTATCGAGGGACACAGCTGAAGTCTCAGTGACCTCATTAATTGCTTTATTAATGACATCATTAATGATATATTTTTGTGATGATCTCATTCTTGGCGTATATTTTTGTAGTGACCTCATTGATTGGATGTTTGGTGACCCCACTCGTAATTTTCTAGACCAGTGTTGTTCAAACTTGTCACATCCGCGGCCCACGAAAACAAAGGATATAGCTTCGCGGGCCACCTGACAGCTAAACAAACACAACACGGGAAACGTAGACAACAGTTTATTTAATAAATCCTATCTCGGAAAATTACAATTTTCATCTAATAGGACATGGTGTGATTCTCATATTTGAGATGTTAATCTAACAGACAACAATCATGAAAGAGAAAAACTACTTTTCATACCCCGGTACATGATAAGGCCCATGTGGACTTTTTTGCGGGCCGCCCCTGGGCCTTTTGATTGAAAAACATTGTTCTAGATCACCTCGTTAATGTGCAGTCACCGTAGAAAGTATTTTATTTTCACCCCCCCCCCCCCCCCCCCCTCAATTCTCAGTCACAGAAACAAATCCACTACTTGAGCAAAGATTTAAACTGGCTCTCTCAAGTGCGAGTCCAGCTTTCCTAACCCCTCAGCCGGTAGATGGATCTATCAAAATGGGTCCAGCATCATATTTCCGACCTGCCACAGGCTTAACTGGGGTACTTTACCGTAACTAGGGTACTTTACCGTAACTAGAGTACTTTACCGTAACTAGAGTAATTTACCGTAACTAGGGTACTTTACCGTAACTGGGGTACTTTACCGTAACTAGGATACTTTACCGTAACTAGGGTACTTTACCGCAACTAAAGTACTTCACCGTAACTAGGGTACTTTACCGTAACTAGAGTACTTTACCGTAACTAGGGTACTTTACCGTAACAAGAGTACTTTACCGCAACTAGAGTACTTTACTGTAACTAGGGTACTTTACCGCAACTAGCGTACTTTACCGCAACTAGAGTACTTTACCGTAACTAGGGTACTTTACCGTAACTAGAGTACTTTACCGCAACTAGAGTACTTTACCGTAACTAGAGTACTTTACCGTAACCATGGTACTTTACCGTAACTAGAGTACTTTACCGTAAGTAGGGTACTTTACCGTAACTAGAGTACTTTACCGTAACTAGGGTACTTTACCGTAACTAGAGTAGTTTACCGTCACTAGTGTACTTTACTGTAGCTAGTGTACTTTATCGTAACTAGAGTAGTTTACCGTAATTATAGTACTTTACCGTAACTAGAGTACTTTACCGTAACTAGAGTACTTTACCGTAACTATTGTACTTTACCGTAAATAGAGTAGTTTACCGTAACCAGGGTACTTTACAGTAACCAGGGCACTTTACAGTAACCAGGGTACTTTACCTTAACTAGGGTACTTACCGTAATTAGGGTACTTTACCATAACTAGGGTACTTTACTGTAACTATTTTACTCTACCGTAACTAGTGAACTTTACCGTAACTAGTGTACTTTACCCTAACTAGTGCACTTTACCGTAACTAGGGTACTTTACCGTAACTAGGGTGCTTCACCGTAACTAGGGTACTTCACCTTAACTAGGGTACTTTACCGTAACAATTTTACTCTACCGTAACTAGTGTACTTTACCCTAACTAGTGCACTTTACCGTAACTAGTGTACTTTACCGTAACTAGTGTACTTTACCCTAACTAGTGTACTTTACCGTAACAATTTTACTCTACCCTAACTAGTGTACTTTACCCTAACTAGTGCACTTTACCGTAACTAGTGTACTTTACCCTAACTAGTGCACTTTACCATAACTAGGGTACTTTACCGTAACTAGTGTACTTTACCGTACCTAGTGTACTTTACTTACAAAGATTAGTGATCAAGACTAGAATACAAATCTCAGTCCCAAGGCCAGAAAATGTGAGAACCTCTGTCATGGAGGAAAGAGAGCTGGCTTCCTCATGTCGCCTTATCTAAACGAGGACTGTGGTTTCCTAACTGCAGATTCGCCGAATTATTCATCAAATAGCTCCATTTATCATCAGCAGAATCGAAATGTCGGCTGCAGATAACATTTGTAGAATATGCCAGTTACAAGGATGTCTTATCAGACATACCTGGTATCTCGTCACGTGGCGCGAAACGTTTTCTAAACAATATATGGTTGAACTTTGGATGCCTGTGTCACTGGTTTATGTTGATGAAGGTGGAGCGCCGCGGAGGGTGGGGATTTCTGTGAGGGCACAGGGGCGTTGATGTGCCAGAGGGAGGAATTTTTCTGGTCAAGGCGTGTCTTTAGTTTCGCCTGGGCATCCCAAGCAGACATCAGTCGTAAAATCCTGGGCAGACATCATTGGGAACATCCTGGGCAGACATCAGTCGGGACATCCTGGGCACACATCAGTCGGAACATCCTGGGAAGACATCAGTCGGAACATCCTGGGCAGACATCAGTAGGAACATCCTGGGCAGACATCAGTCGGAACATCCTGGGCAGACATCAGTCGGAACATTCTGGGCAGACATCAGTTGGAACATCCTGGGCAGACATCAGTCGGAACATCTTAGGCAGACATCAGTCGGAACATCTTAGGCAGACATCAGTCAAGACATCATAACCAGATATTTAGGACATCCAAGGAAACATCAGTGAAGACATCCTGGACAAACATCGACTAGGACACCATATGGATACATCAGGGTGGCGGCGTTGAAGAAACATTATGGTTTCCACCCTGAAAGTTGACTCAGGTATATTAAACAACACATTCCTAAGTTGTAATTAAATGCCCCGCTGAAGCTGCGAACTTCACACTTTGACCTATTTGACTTGCTTCTTGTGTGGAAGGTGTACTTTTTTTTTAAATCACAAAATTGGAGAGGGGGGGGGGGGGGGGGGAGAGGGGGCTAAAGTCAAGTGAAAAAAAGAGATAAAAGGTGATAAACATGGGATGTTAACATCCATAGTAGGACGAACAGCAGTTTGAGAGATTATATATCCAGGGCAGTAGAAAGAGAGTGTTTGAGATTCATTCAGACCAGTTTTCATGTGGATTCAGTCTTTGTGTGAATGCGGCATCTTTTCGATTCAACGACCCCGTTACGTATAGACCAGTGTTTCTCAAACTTTGTACACACGGGACCAACCAAAACGGCAATAAGCCAGTCAAACACAGACAGCCAGCCATACACAGATAGCCAGCCAAACACAGCCAGCCAAACACAGACCGCCAGCCAAAGACAGACAGCCAGGTTGACACAGACAGCCAGCCAAACACAGACAGACAGCCAAACACAGACAGCTAGCCAAACACAGACAGCTAGCCAAACACAGAAAGCCAAACACAGACAGCTAGCCAAACACAGACAGCCAACAAAACACAGACAGTTAGCCAAACACAGACAGCTAGCCAAACACAGCCAGCTATTGAAACACAGACAGTTAGCCAAACACAGACAGCTAGTCAAACACAGACAGTCAACCAATCACTGTTAGATAGCCAAACCAGACAGCTAGCCAAACGCTGATATCCAGCCAAACACAGACAGTAAAACACAGACAGCCAACCAAACACAGACAGCCAACCAAACACAGATAGCCAGCCAAACACAGACAGCCAACCAAACACAGATAGCCAATCAAACACAAGATAGCCAGCCAAACACAGACAGCCAAACACAGACAGCTAGCCAAACACAGACAGCCAGTCAAACACAGACAGCCAGCCAAACACAGACAGTACAACACAGAGAGCCAACCAAACACAGACAGCCAACCAAACACAGATAGCCAGCCACACAGCCAACCAAACACAGATAGCCAACCTAACACAGACAGCAAAACAAACATTGATAGCCAGTCAAACACAGACAGTCAGCCAAACACAGACAGCCAGCCAGACAGTGAGCCAGCCAGACAGTGAGCCAAACACAGACAGCCAGCCAGACAGTTAGCCAAACACTGATTGAGCCAGCCAAACACAGACAGCCAAACAAACACTGATAGTCAGTCAAACACAGACAGTCAGCCAAACACAGCCAGCCAGACAGTCAGCCAAACACAGACAGCCAGCCAGACAGTCAGCCAAACACAGACAGCCAGCCAGACAGTCAGCCAAACACAGACAGCCAGCCAGACAGTCAGCCAAACACAGACAGCCAGCCAGACAGTCAGCCAAACACAGACAGCCAGCCAGACAGTCAGCCAAACACTGATAGCCAGTCAAACACAGACAGCCAGTCAAACACAGACAGGCAGTCAAACACAGACAGCCAGTCAAACACAGACAGCCAGCCAAACACAGACAGCAAAACACTGACAGACAGCCAAACACTGACAGCCAAACACAGACAGCCAAACACAGACAGCCAAACACTGACAGCCAAACACAGACAGCCAAACACAGACAGCCAGCCAAACACAGACAGACAGCCAAACACAGCCAGCCAAACACAGACAGCCAAACACAGACAGCCAAACACAGACAGCCAGCCAAACACAGACAGCCAGCCAAACACAGACAGCCAGTCAAACACAGACAGCCAGTCAAACACAGACAGCCAGTCAAACACAGACAACCAGCCAAACACAGACAGCCAAACACTAACAGCCAAACAGAGACAGCCAGCCAAACACAGCCAGCCAAACACAAACAGCCAAACACAGACAGCTAAACACTGACAGCCAAACACAGACAGCCAGCCAAACACTGACAGCCAAACACAGACAGCCAAACACAGACAGCCAAACACAGCCAGCCAAACACAGACAGCCAGCCAAACACAGACAGCCAAACACAGCCAGCCAAACACAGACAGCCAGCCAAACACAGACAGCCAAACACAGGCAACCAAACACAGACAGCCAGCCAAACACTGACAGCCAGTCAAACACAGACAGCCAAACACAGCCAGCCAAACACACACAGCCAAACACTGATATACAGCCAAAAACTGACAGCCAGCCAGACAGTCAGCCAAACACAGACAGCCATCCAGACAGTCAGCCAAACACAGAGAGCCATCCAGACAGTCAGCCAAACACAGACAGCCATCCAGACTGTCAGCCAAACACAGACAGCCATCCAGACAGTCAGCCAAACACAGACAGCCAGCCAGACAGTCAGCCAAACACAGACAGCCAAACATAGACAGTTAGCCAAACACAGACATTCAGCCAATTACAGACAGCTAGCCAAACTCTGATAGCCACCCATAACAGGCAGTCAGCCAAACACAGGCGGTCAACCTAACACTGATATCCAGTCAAACACAGTCAACCAAACACTGATATCCAGTCAAACACAGTCAACCAAACACTGATATCCAGTCAAACACAGTCAACCAAACACTGATATCCAGTCAAACACAGTCAACCAAGCACTGATAGCCTGTCAAACACAGTCAACCAAACACTGATAGCCAGTCAAACACAGTCAACCAAACACTGATAGCCAGTCAAACACAGTCAACCAAACACTGATAGCCAGTCAAACACAGTCAACCAAGCACTGATAGCCAGTCAAACACAGTCAACCAAGCACTGATAGCCAGTCAAACACAGTCAACCAAGCACTGATAGCCATTCAAACACAGTCAACCAAACACTGATAGCCAGTCAAACACAGTCAACCAAGCACTGATAGCCAGTCAAACACAGTCAACCAAGCACTGATAGCCAGTTAAACACAGTCAACCAAGCACTGATAGCCAGTCAAACACAGTCAACCAAACACTGATAGCCAGTCAAACACAGTCAACCAAACACTGATAGCCAGTCAAACACAGTCAACCAAGCACTGATAGCCAGTCAAACAAATACAGTAAACCAAGCACTGATAGCCAGTCAAACACAGTCAACCAAACACATATCCAGTCAAACACAGTCAACCAAGCACTGATAGCCATTCAAACACAGTCAACCAAGCACTGATAGCCAGACAAACACAGTCAACCAAGCACTGATAGCCAGTCAAACACAGTCAACCAAACACTGATATCCAGTCAAACACAGTCAACCAAACACTGATAGCCATTCAAACACAGTCAACCAAGCACTGATAGCCAGTCAAACACAGTCAACCAAGCACTGATAGCCAGTCAAACACAGTCAACCAAGCACTGATAGCCATTCAAACACAGTCAACCAAGCACTGATAGCCAGTCAAACACAGTCAACCAAGCACTGATAGCCAGTCAAACACAGTCAACCAAGCACTGATAGCCATTCAAACACAGTCAACCAAACACTGATAGCCAGTCAAACACAGTCAACCAAGCACTGATAGCTAGTCAAACACAGTCATGAACAAAAATGTAGGTGACAGTTTTTTTGTTCAGTCTAATGTCACAAAATTACAGTCTTCAGCTAATTTGACTGCTGCTGCCTACATGTTAGACATTCTGTTATACGTCGCTGGAGCTGAATTTCTGACTGAGGAAGCGCAGCAGTAATATTCATTTACTTTTTTCGTTTGCCCAGCTCGTGGTTTGGAAAGTCAATTTCTACATTTAGGAAGTCGCAAAAACGACAGACAGTCACATAGACAAATAACGTAGGTAAATGTAAAGGTAACTTAGACTTCTACCTATATTTTTCCCCAGTGATACACCTAAAACTCAGACAACGGTTGCATTTTATGTCTGCACACGATAATGACATTAAAAGACAACTCCATCAGCTTTCTTTTTCATGATGTTTTTTTTTTTTTTTCCAGAAAGTGGTTATTAATCGAAACGTTATCTTTATGATAATCATCATTTTCAGGAAAATAATTATTACAGTTTTCAAATCTTCTTCTTCTTCTTCTTCACTTTCTCTTTTACCGCTGTGGGTGTCGAGGGAGATATAAGGTTATGTTTCTATCTTTTCTGGCTGCCTCGACTATAGGCACATCTTCTCTTTCCATGTATGCTTTGTATGGTATGGTGTCACAAGGCATTCTCTCTAAGTGGGCAAACCATTTCACTTGCTGTCTTTGTATGTAATCCAAAATTAGTTCTGTGCCGACTTGTTCTCATATGATCTCATTCCTGATCTTATCTCTTATGGTCACTCCTACAGCCCTTCTCAGACATCTCATTTCCTTGGTTCCTAATTTTCTTTTATGGTTTGTTGTGAGTGACCATGTCTGGCACTGGTAGCACAGAGTTGGAATAAATTTGCTTTGAATAAGATGTCTCTTTGTGCTGATTGGGATTGTCTTATGCTGTAAGAGGGGGGCTAGCTGTCCCAATACTTGGTTTGCTTTACTGCATCTAATGTCAATTTCTTTATCCAATTTCAAATAACATCATTTTCAAATAACATCATTAAATGCTGGCTTGTTATGTTGAATATCACTTGTACCTGTGTGATTCTCATCCTTGAGGTGGTAATCCTACACTGGGTCCTGGATGAGACAAACAACCTACCATACCCAGTTACATAATAACGTGTCGAGTTGGCGGTCTAGCTGGACTTTTTCGCAGCCCCTGGTTCAAACAACATTGGTCTATACCATGACCGTCTCCAGTTTGTAATAGGCCAACTAGGTCAACGGAAATTCCCCTTTTTGTGAAAGTAAGAGGCCGGTCTATGTTCAATATTTTTATAGAGTATCTTTAAACACAATTTACACTAGTTTAACTAGCTTGCTTCTTATTTTTTTAAATGATTTATCATTTTGAAGATAAATAAGTGTGCTAAATATAACAAAACTGGTTTTTGCAGACAGGCATAAATGTATTTACTAAAGTCAACATAAACACAAATATCAAAAACGTGTAGCAATAAATTAAAGTTATTCTAGCACAAGTAAAGAATGTTATTCTGGAGATAGTCGTGCTCTAAACTAACCATCATAATTGTTTAGTGTGTCTCTTCATCATGACCTACTTTCCATCACGAACCAGGCAATTAGTCCTACTTTCTACCAGAAAGAAGGTAATTTGATTTTCTAATTTCCAAAGACGTAATTCTCTCAACATGTTTTGGTAATTTCTAAATTACCCGTCCTGAATTGCCAGCAATAACTCCAGGCTGACTCAGCTCACACCGCGCACTAATATCAATAAAAACAGCCGGCGCACGCCTGGAAACCGTTAAACGTTCCGAGATTTGAATCTGGAAACTGTCTCTTGCTGACAGGTGTTTACGCCAGGTAGGGTCGCTGCAGCGGGACACTGTGTCTGTGTGGAGAGTCTGCGGCAGGAACTTAACAACTTGTCTATCTCTTAACGACTCACTAGTCCCGTTCTGTTGTCTTGTCTGGGGTCTGTTCTCTCTGATTATATTCGAGGTTGTTTCTTTTGTCAAGCGGAGGTAGTTTTTTAGAAGAATTGATGAGCGTAGTGTCTTGTTCCCAAGACGTTTCTACTTCTTCTTTTTATATTATTCTTCTTCTCCTCCTCCTCCTCCTCCTCCTCCTTCTTCTTCTTCTTCTTCTTCTTCTTCTTCTTCTTCTTCTTCTTCTTCTTCTTCTTCTTCTTCTTCTTCTTCTTCTTCTTCTTCTTCTTCTTCTTCTTCTTCTTCTTCTTCTTCTTCTTCTTCTTCTTTTTCTTCTTCTTCTTCCTCTTTTTCTTTTTCTTCTTTTTTCTTCTCCTTCTTCTTCGCTTCCTCCTTTTCCTCCTTCGCATCCTTCTCCTCCTCCTTCTTTTTCTTCTCTTCCTATTCTTCTTCTTCTTCTTCATCTTCTTCTTTTTTTTCTTCCTCTTCTTCCTCTTCTCCTGCTTCTTGTTTCTTATCCTCTCCTCCCCTTCCCTGTGTCTCAAGGTAATCATCATCATCATCCTATTTTTCTTCCCCTCTTATATATCTATATATATATTCCTATTAGGTCTAAAATGCTATGTGCCTCTCGCCCTACAGATGAACACATGTCTCGCCATCCAAGAACCTCACCTTCCATCGGTGTTGTTTCTAAACCAGTGTCAATTTCTTTCATTTTCTAAATTTCCTGACACAAATCACAAAAAATAAATTAGTGCGATTTAATCGTTTTTAGAAGTAGCCTCGCATCCCATTCAACAGGCTACAATTATCGTCAAAAAAAGTATATTCTCCCTGGGCCCTCCGAGTTTCGATTGTTCGCTTGGTCTATGACAGCAGAGACTTAACAACAATGCTCACGGCTTTAGGGCAAAAAAATATCATTGTTTCGGATACATGAGTGAACATTTTTGAGTTGACACGTTGAAGGTGAAGGTAACGCACTTCACCTTTCTGCTGGCGCTAGTGCATTTCCTCCCGGTAAAATAAAAATATTCATTCATGGCGGAATAAAACTTCATAAACAACGTTTTTACGCTTTTTATTTAATGGGCCAAAGAAATGGGGACGGGTGTCGCTGATATAAATGCTTGAATACGTGAATACGACATCAGTGATTGTTGTATCTTGTCGTTAGTGCCTTTATTAAGGTTTTGACTTTGACCCATGACCCCTATCACTTTACCGACGGTCGAACCTGGCTCTCCACGTGTGGGTTCCTGGACCCTATTGAAGGGGAGAAAAGAACTGACCCCATGCCCATTATAAGCATGTCGTAAGAGTAGCTTAATTAGGGATGTTTTTAACCCACGTCGGAGTACTTATGTCTCAGAGACGAGGAACGAACATGCTCCACACACAACGACAACAGTAACAACAACAACAACAACAACAAACCAGTTCTATAAAACACAGATGAACTCAGAACTCAAGTTCTTCAACAATTCTAAGTCCAGAAGTGGACGAACAACCAGAAGTTTCCGAAGGAGTTTGTGCTGGTAGAAATCATGACTAATTGTCTGGTTCGTGGTGGAAAGTAGGTCACGATGGGGACACTACCCCGGACAAGAAGGATGGTCAGTCTAGACTAAACAGGATTGTTTCATCCATAAGATGATGTATCCACAATAAATATTGCCTGGAATGGATCTCAGACACTCTTTTTCTCTAGCTCTAGACATATATTCTGTCGATCTGCTGTTCGTCCTATTCTTAATCTAAACATCCCACTTAGCTCGCCTTCTATCTCTTGTTCGCTTCCTTTTAGTTTTCACTTTAGTTTGGTTAATAAGGAAGTTCATCTTCTACTGAATCAAGTCAACCAGGAAGGCTAACCGAGTCAACAAATGCCGGCAGAAGTCGGATGTGTTGGCCGAAAGGCGCAAATATCGCAGCCATGCTGTAAACGGACACAACACAATTGCATCTTCGAATGAACGCAGAAAAAGAAGAAAAGCAAGTCAAATGTGACGAATTTTGAATTCCGTAGCTCCATCGGGGACCTCTAATTAATACTGAACCCAAAAAAGAAGACGACTACGAAATCAATAAGAGCCGGCGTTTTAATGTTGTTGTCGTTGTTGTTGTGGTTTGTATGGTTGTTGTTGTTGTGGTTATGGTTGTTGTTGTGGTTGCTGTGGCTGTAGTTGTTGTCGTTGTGGTTGTCGTTTTTGCGGCTGGCACCTCTCCGTCTTTCCAGACGATAGTGTTATATTGTGCAATGAGAAGGACTCACAGCTCATGGCGATGGCGAGTGGGACTGTCAAGACCGGCCTGCGTTAGGAAAATTATGGGATGGGATTATATTGTCCCATTATGTATCCATTCCCTTAAACACAAAACGTTCTTTTCTATATCTATTCCCCATAAACACAAAACTTCCGATTCTGTGTCTATTCCCCATGAGGTCAAAATGTCACATTCTGAATTTATTCCCTATAAAAAACGAAACGCCTCATTCTGTATACAGTCACAATAAACACAACACATCCCATTATGTATACAGTCACAATAAACACAAAACATCCCATTCTGTATACAGTCACAATAAACACGAAACATCCCATTCTGTATACAGTCACAATAAACACAAAACATCCCATTCTGTATACAGTCACAATAAACACAAAACATCCCATTCTGTATACAGTCACAATAAACACAAAAAATCCCATTCTGTATACAGTCATAATAAACACGAAACATCCCATTCTGTATACAGTCACAATAAACACAAAACATCCCATTCTGTATACAGTCACAATAAACCCAAAACATCCCATTCTGTATACAGTCACAATAAACCCAAAACATCCCATTCTGTATACAGTCACAATAAACCCAAAACATCCCATTCAGTATACAGTCACAATAAACACAAAACATCCCATTCTGTATACAGTCACAATAAACACAAAACATCCCATTCTGTATACAGTCACAATAAACACAAAACATCCCATTCTGTATACAGTCATAATAAACACGAAACATCCCATTCTGTATACAATCACAATAAACACAAAACATCCCATTCTGTATACAGTCACAATAAACCCAAAACATCCCATTCTGTATACAGTCACAATAAACCCAAAACATCCCATTCTGTATACAGTCACAATAAACCCAAAACATCCCATTCAGTATACAGTCACAATAAACACAAAACATCCCATTCTGTATACAGTCACAATAAACACAAAACATCCCATTCAGTATACAGTCACAATAAATACAAAACGTCCCATTCAGTATACAGTCACAATAAACACAAAACATCCCATTCAGTATACAGTCACAATAAACACAAAACATCCCATTCTGTATACAGTCACAATAAACACAAAACAACCCAATAAACGTCCAGTAAACCAAAACCTCTAACAACAACATAATTGGACACTAATATACAGTGGCAGGGGCGGGATGGGCAACAACCTTTCTTGTTTGGCCGGTGCAGGTGTGATATTTATGCAGTCTGAGCCACCCTGTACTTTACCTGTCTAAATTACCTGTCTAAATTACCTGTCTGTGTCTACGGTGTTGCCGTCTGTGATGTGTTTACCTGTTGCCACATAAATTAGCGGCCCCTGTTCTGTTTCTTTACATTTAATTGTTATTGATGTCACTGTTCGACGGGATACCAGTCAGTTTCCAGAACCTGAAAATTTAATTGAACAAATGCGAAGATAGGCTTTTTTCCCCTTCTATGGATCCCTTAATGGATGCAGATATTAGGCAAACTGTAGTCTATATAGTACGTGTCATAAGATGCTACTATGAAAGGTTGGCGTCAGAATGAAGGTCTGGAAATACTTGCACCCACAGGACTGGGAGTTATGCGGTGTAACCGTTACACTTGACCTTGTTATATGTTTTCTGTAGGTTGAACAGGGTATCTATCCAATCATACGTCCTAATATGTTAAAGCCCCACCCCGACTATCGTTGGGGACCCTTGATACAACCCAGCTGTTGAACGGGATTTCTAGGACTGAGGGTTCTCATCCGTGTTAATCTGTGTCCAGTTCTGGTGGGCTTCAAAGTCAGTCTGTCAGTGGTTATCTGTGACCAGTCCTGGTGGGCTTCAAGGTCAGTCAGTCAGTGGTTACCTGTGACCAGTCCTGGTGGGCTTCAAGGTCAGTCGGTCAGTGGTTACCTGTGACCAGTCCTGGTGGGCTTCAAGGTCAGTCGGTCAGTGGTTACCTGTGACCAGTCCTGGTGGGCTTCAAGGTCAGTCAGTCAGTGGTTACCTGTGACCATCTGGTGGGCTTTAACGTGAGTCGGTCAGTGGTTACCTGTGACCAGTCCTGGTGGGCTTCAAGGTCAGTCTGTCAGTGGTTACCTGTGACCAGTCCTGGTGGGTTTCAAGGTCAGTCAGTCAGTGGTTACCTGTGACTAGTCCTGGTGGGCTTCAAGGTCAGTCAGTCAGTGATTATCTGTGACCAGTTTTGTTTCCTGTACAAAATGAAATTTGGGCATCTCAAGTAGTCAGACCTTTAGGTGTCAGCCTGGAGGGGTGAAACAGAAATGAAAGTGGTCACCTCATAGAAAACTACAGTCCAGCTATTCCTGAACAAGTCTTCCCGTGTGTATCTTGGAACCCCACTGTGTGGAACACAGGAACAGACCCACGGCCTCACTGACAAGCATGTCGTAGGAGTCGACTTATGGGAGGCATTCATCGAAATCGGAGTACATCTGCCTGAGAGGCAAGGAACCAATCGTCTGCTTAGAAACAAGCCATATCTGTATAAACGGATGTGCACTCAACACTAACGTTTCGACACAAGACCAAAGTCCGGAGGGGGATGAACAACCAAAACGTTACCCTGGGGTCTACAGCCAGCGAACGCGAAGAAGAAATCCACCATTAGGAACTCCTCAAGATCGTAAGATTGTGTATTGCGATTGTCTGATCTGTCAAATATGTCATCACCTGCCATGAGGCTTAAACCTGTCATAGTGGTATTGTCTACCTCTGAGGCTGTTATTTTCAGGACACGCCCGATTAGCCAAACAGATGGCTGGAGTTCAAATACTAAGGTAGTGAAATCATTCCAGCGAAGCACTGAGATAAATTATCTCGAAGAAAACATCGGTGGCACTTGGAGGCGAAGGCGAGCGTTCTTTGTGTTTTGCTGAGAGCACAAGTGATTCACTGCGACGAATGACGGGTGCATAAACAACCAGAAATATTGGACCACCCGGCAAGGGGCGTGGAAAACTGTGTGTGGTCTTTTCTCTCCGACCTCTGATTGCTGATTGTGTCATGCTCCCGCCCGATGGAAACGGCTGCCCCAATTCGCGGATAATGAGTGAAAACAATAAATCAGACAGACACAACTTGGGAGGGATATCCAGCTGCCTGCGATGGCGGAGAAGATCAACTCTTTCTTTATAAGAAACCAATTATTGCTATCTCAAGGGGAAATAATATACAGGGAGATAACAATATAATGATACGTCTGCAATTGTCTTTTTAAAGGGAGATAACTGATAAGACGTAAAACTGTTTTGTTTTGACTTAGTAGCGAGCAGTAAGAGGAGATAACTTACCACATAGACATTCCTATTGGGATTGCCAAAGATTGAACAAGCAATCCTTTTTCCAGAAGGCATGAATCGTATAGCAAGTGGAAATTGTTCAACGCCCATTCAAGTTTTGGCTTTGGTTATATCATTATCAAACGCCACGGCGGAGTGGGAAACGTGGGGTGGAGAGAGGGGGTTTTGGTGGCATTCAGCAGACTACATGTCACGTCACCAGGATTGAAGGCAGAGGCCGACCAGAACGAAGATGGACACGCGCTGTAAGTGATACACTGGCTAGCAAACTGCACGAGGAGGGAGAGTTGACTAGAGATCGAGTTTCTGTCAGGCAAACTCTAACGAGAACGGCGTTCTGCAAAGGACCTACTACCGTTATCTGTGTGTGTCTTGTCGAGAGGTGCAGAAGAGCAAGACCTGGTCTCAACGCGTCTGTTTTCTGTGATAGGAACTCTATCAACACAGGACAGCGGCTGACTGTTCAGACGTTGGGTCCCTCAGTAAAAGTGCAGCCGTGAAATGTTGTCCTGCGAGTGTCACACATTAAGACTACACTCATGAAGGAAACAATGTATGTGTGGTCGGGAAGGAGGGGGGGGGGGTGGCGAAGACAGTGGGTCTGGCAGCTGTCCTTTGTTTTCGATAAGCCTGATTCCCAACTATGAACTCCGTAGCTTCAGAGATGACCCTAGGAGTATCTAGAAAAAGAATTTATTTGTGAATCAAACACTAAAGTGTGACATCGAAATCCTGACTTTCAGAGAGAGAAATTTGGCCTTGCCAAGTCTGCTATCCGAGAGGTGACCGGTGTGAAAATCTACCATCAGATGAAACCTGTTTCATGTGTAGAGTCATCTGAACTAACATCATTACATCCCAATTTTTTTCCTGGCAACAAAACAAGTTTTTCGTGTTCATCTTCCTTTTCTGTTTCACACACGGGCTCAGTGTTTAAATATTCCCCTTCATGGTCAAAAGAACTTTCGAAGGCCCAACTAGTGATATGTTTGAAATCTCTTCCCATGATTCAGCCACAGGCTTAGCACCTCAATCCTTGTTGTGGGGTGGTTACCTAGTCTTCATAATTATCAGTCGCTGATATCAGCCAACTTAGAAGACGCCAATTATAGATTGTCTTTAGAATGTTAAGAGCACCCTGATCTATCGGCCCGATAAACAGCCGCCATACTAGTTGGTAATTGGGAGGTTGTCTCTCAAGACCGAAATGCATGGAGTGCGGTTCTACACAAAGGCGCGGCTACATGTGAAGCAAACAGAACAGCAAGACTTATTAAGAAAAGGATGGACATAAATGCGACTGCAGGAGATCTCCCTGGCACAACGCTCATTCCCTGTCCTCACTGTCCAAGAACCGCATCGGCCTCATCAGTCATCTTCGTACCCATACTTGATGAAATAGAGTGGTCATCATCATCTTGTTGGACAACAGACACATTTGTTTTTCTTCTAAGTAATGAGTCCGTATAATTGTGGGTCGAATAATCAAAGTTCTCCTCTCACTCACCATTCATTTGAATTTCTTTAATTTTTTTTTTGTGTCACATATTTGTATTTAGTTTTTTTCTCTGACTCAGTTTTTGCTTCTACTTCTTTACTTCTCTCACACATTTCGTGCTTGTATTTCTTTTGTTCTCTCATTATTTTTGTGCTTGTACTTCTTTAGTTCTCTCACTCATATTCTTATTGTTCGTTTTTAGTTCTCTCAATCATTTTCTGCTTTTTCTTTATCTCTTTAGCTCTCTCATTCATTTTCTGCATGTATTTTTTTTTTTAGTTTTCTCACTCATTTTGTGCGTGTATTTCTTTAGTTCTCTCACTTTGTATATCTTTAGTTCTATCGCTCACCCTTTGCTTGCATTCGTTTCTCTCACTCATCCCCTAAAAATAATTGTATTGTTCCCAAACGCGTCCTTTTTTTTTTTTTAATATTTCTATGACGAACAGTTTTTTCTCAGCACATCATTAAACATTTACTTTTAAACTTTACCCTCAGAACCCCTCGTTGCATGCTGTTTGTATATTCAGCGATTTTGTGTCCCCTGTGAAGAGTATCCTGTTTCCCTGGGGTTTCTCTTGTCAAATTTAATTATATGGTTGAGACCAGTCGTTTGAACCATTTTTTGTAGTCAACGTTCTGAAACTGTTTATTCTTTCCCTCCAACCAGGAGACGCAGCGACTGGAGTATCACAACACGTCTTTGAGGTCAGAGATCAAACAACTGCACCAGGAGCGAGAGCAGCTAGCACGGATTATTCAGAATCACGCCAGCGTCTGCCCTTTGACCCCGCGGCAAAGCCCTTTGACGATCCCCCTCGACAGCCCTGCTCCAGGTGGCATCAGAGAATCTCTCGAGACTCTGTCGAGTAGCACCCACATTGCTAGTCCGGTTCTGGGGAAAAGATCGGCATTGACTCAAAGTCCAACTCGTTTAGCGTTACCAGCCAGGGAAAGTCCAACCCCTTTGCTCATCATCAACTCAGGAGAAGAAGCCCCCGTCTCGACCTCGGTCGTTACTAATAGTCCTGTCTCAGTTTCCGGTTTGCCACGAAAGAGTCCGGTTTCTCTGCTTCGGAATCCAGGTCCTGGTGAATCAAATGGAACCAAGAGCTCTATATCTTGTGCATCTCCAGCAAAACAGACTAAGCACTCAGTTCCTCCTCGTCTTACCCTAGGAGGTCCGATTCCACTTCTTCCCAGATCGACCAGTTCAGCTTTTCCTGGGTCTCCCTCGCCTAGGACCCCTAAGTCCACCATAACAAGCCCACTGACCATTCTACCAAGCCCACTGACCATTGCACAAAGCCCAGTCTCGGGTAGTAGCGTTATTCACGCGAGTCCAGTCTTCTTCAGTGAAAGTGTGTTTACATCCTCCAGCCATGGTCAGCACACGAACCCCAGCCCGCTGTCTGCTTCTAACAGCAGCAGCACCTCCACACCAGGAAGAATTGCTCAACAGAGTCCAGTTTTCTTTGGAGACAGAGCCCCACGATCTGCTGACGCCAGCTCCAGTTTCCTTCAACCAATGTCTACTTCTTCTATGTCTTCTACTTCTTCCCTGACATCCTTGCTGCGCCAAGAAAGCCCGCTGTCCGTTCTCAGCAATAGCAGTGGTATTTCCAACGCTAGCAGCCTCCTCATCACCAACAACACCAACCACAACACCGCCTGCAGCGGCATTACAGACAGCCCTCGACTTACCAGCAACAACGACAACAGCAAAATTTTGGTCCCAAAATTTCCAGACTACCCACAGTCTGTGTATTCCTCTTCCTCCTCCCAGAGCTCCTTCCCAGAGAACCTCGATGACAACGTTTTGTCCCTAGACGAGATAGAAAGAAGCGCTGCCGGCTTAGGGACCAGGGATGACCTCCTGGATTTTATGGACATTCAAGCTCTATTGGAACTCGGCGGTGACCACAATGGGAACGATCTCGAAGGGTTTTCTGTTCAATCTGGCAACAGTACTGAATGTCACATTACGAATAACAATGGAAACAGTGTACGACATAGTGATAAAGATGACAGGAACGTCACTCCCGCTGCTGTCAGCCGTCTGGACAGGATGTCTGAAATCAGACCTAACCCGAGTCTTCCTGAGACTCCACGAGAACCAGGTCAGGATTTGTTTCAGTCTCTGACATCTGTCAATGTAAACGTATCATCTTCTGTTAACACTGGTCAAAGTTCTGACACGATGGACAACGCCAATACTTCGAGTGAGTGTGGAGCAGCCCTTGTGGTTGATCACAACTCCTATAAAGTGTGGGATATACCGCGCGACTTTCCACAACACACCGAATTCACCAGCGCAGAACACGGTCAGTCTTACAGAAATTCCACTAGCAATTCCGAGCCCGATGCTCCTCCGCGGCAGGGTGAACCTTCGCAAGGGCACGTTCCTTTGACTGGCCAACTCCACCAACTACACAACCTGCTGCGAGACATCATCCTTGTTCAGAATGGCCGCATTGACAGTGCGGAGACAAACTCCATTAGACAATTCTTGTTGAACAGGTTTGCCCGCGAGTTAGACCCAGAACTTTCTAACAACAATGACCACACTCAGGGTAGCAGTGGCTGCAGCAATCATCATCATGTATCATGTAACAACCCCGACTGCAACATCACCGCTTGCAACCAAGACCACGTGAATTTGCCGAGCACCTCCCTTCTCGATGTGTTGTCTGCGTTACGCGGTTCCCATGACAACAGAAGGGATAATGCACAATCCCACAATTCCAATCAAGCCACGTGATTCAGTGTTTTTAGGCAGTATTTTAGTATTGAATGTGCTTAAGTACCATCATCATGTAGGAGGTCCTTTGCAGAACGTCGCTCTTATCACAGTCTGCCTGACAGAAACTCGGTCTCTCGCCAGCTCTCCCGCATCATGAACTTTCACACTCAAGGAGTCACTTATATCCTGTACCCATCTTCGTGTCGGTCGGCCCCTGCCTCTCCTTCCTGGTACCATGCCTTCTACTATAATTTTTTCCAATTCGTCGTGGCGCTTGATATGACCAAAATATTTCAGCTTTCGGGAAAGAATGCTGTTTATTAGCCAATCTTCCTTGATGTTCAGATCTTTTAAGATGTCAATATTTCTCATCTTCTTTGTCCAAGATATTCTGAGAATCTTTCTATAGCATTTCAGCTCAAAAGCCCCTTTTCTCCTATGTATGTAACATACATCTGATATTTTACATTTAGGTTACGTACAATGGTCTCTTCTGCTTCTTCTAATTAATATTATTATTATTACTGGCGTTCACAGGTTGTAAACTTCAGCGGAAAGGTCTGTATGTTCGTCCACTTCTGGGCTTTGATCTTGTTTCAGAACTAGAGAGTTGCGTCTATATCCGTTTCACAAGTCTTTTATTTGCGTGTGTAGGCTGTTGGTTCCTGGCTCTCAGGCAGATTAACTCCACCTTCGAGGCAAACACCCCTGATTAGTCGCCTTTAATGACATGCTTGTTGGGGATGAATCTACCTTTTCTTCTCCCCACCCCACCCCATCTCCAAATGGGGCCCCAGAACCCACACAGGGACATGAAGCACTAAGTAAACCTTTCAAAGGTCTGGATTTGTCTGAAATTTGGCCAGCTAGGTTTTAATACTTTCCGTTTGTACAACTTCAGTCGCAGGTCGCCTTTTATGCAGACTGGTCCTTGTCGGGTTCAAGTCGAGAGAATCGACCTTATTCACTTGGTCTTATCGCCTATGGCTCGGTCTCTCTCCGCAAAAGGGCTCACCGATTACACACAGCGCCACATAGAGCATGAACTCCGTAGCTCCTGCGATCTTGCTCGTTGACCACGCCCCCTATTTCCAAAATAGGGCGCACGTGATCTCAGTGTATTTTGTAACCATGGAGATGAGGTGTCTGAGAAGGGCTGTAGGAGAGACCAAAAGAGATCAAATGAGGAATGAGGTCACTGAGAACAGTTGGCACAGAACCAAGTCTAAATTACCTACAAAGAGAGCAGATCCAGTGGTTTGCCAACTTAAGAAGGAAGGCCTTATGACGCCAGACCATACAATGATGCCTTGCGATTCCATACCTTGCAAAGCATACACCAGAATATGAGAAGGACTCAAATAACGAGGTAGACTAAGAATAAGATGCAAAGATAACGTCAGAGAAACTCTACAACAGCACGATGTGTCGGTGTGTGGTCGGACAGAGCAAGAAACAGGAGCTTACATCTCATTGGACACCTGAAACGGTAACAGAGAAAGTGAAGAAGAAGAAAGAAGAAGAAGAAGAAGAAGAAGAAGAAGAAGAAGAAGAAGAAGAAGAAGAAGAAGAAGAAGAAGAAGAAGAAGAAGAAGAAGAAGAAGAAGAAGAAGAAGAAGAAGAAAAAGAAGAAGAACAAGAAGAACAAGAACAAGAAGAAGAAGAAGAAGAAGAAGAAGAAGAAGAAGAAGAAGAAGAAGAAGAAGAAGAAGAAGAAGAAGAAGAAGAAGTAGACGAAGAAGAAGAAGAAGAAATAGAAGAAGAAGAAGAAGAAGAAGAAGAAGAAGAAGAAGAAGAAGAAGAAGAAGAAGAAGAAGAAGAAGAAGAAGAAGAAGAAGAAGAAGAAGAAGAAGAAGAAGAAGAAGAAAAAGAAGAGGAATAATAATAATAAGAAGAAGAAGAAGAACGAAGAAAACACAAACAACCTATTAGTAATCATATATCCTAACGGTCTTTTATTTGTGGGCAACTTAGTGGGTGATCGGGGGTGTACCGGAGGCTGCAGGAGTAAGCGTCAAAAAGTGTAACTGTAGGATAGAAGTGGAGAAACTACCAGAGCGTTTAGCCGAGGTTTACAGCCGGTGGACGTCAAGAATGGGAAGATCATTACAGACAGTTGATTAGCATGTCAGAACTTTGTCCTATTATAAGGAGAAGATTTTAATTTCAATTTTTAAATGTTTATTTTTGTTGTTTAATGTATTTTGAGTTGAAATGCTATAGGCGGATTTTTAAAATAGCACACACCAAGACGACAATAAATAGTTCCATTCTGACAAGATCTGAAGATCATGCAAAACTGGCTCGTAAACAGAGTCTTGTCTGGGAGCCTAGAATACTTTGGCCATATCAAACGCCACCGTGGATTGGAGAGAACAGTAGTTGAGGGCAGAACAGCCGAGTAAGAGAGGCATAGGCACACCAGCACGATGATGGACACAGGGCATGAAACACTCCATGGGTAGAGAAGTGCACGAGACGAGAGAGCTGGCGAGGGACCGGTGTCTGTCAGGCGCACAGTGACCACAGCGATGCTCTTTAAGGACCTGCTAAATGATGATGATGATGATGATGATAATGAATAGTCCGTTCTGCTTTGCAGTTTAGTGACCAACCCGGCAAGGTGTACTTAGCCAAAAGGCCCATGTGGTATTTATGAATTGTTATTAGCTATATGTTTTATATGAACCAGGTGTCTCAAAAAGGATCCCCCCCCCCCCCCCTTTTTTTTTCCTTTATCTGCTGCGTGACTTCATAATAATAATTAAATAGTCATTGTTGATCAACTGACTGTAGAATAACATTCTAAACATTTCATTGATCATGTTTTCGCAAGCTAGTATGCAGTTGTTGAAAGTGAAATTAATAAAGAAACACCTAGGCTTGCCAAGATAGTTCGTTCCAGATTCACATTCGTTAGCTGAAATCTTCGTTAGCTTTAACACAGTTTTCATTGGACTTCAGCTGACACTGCGGCCGGTTTGTATTAGCGCGTGCATCTTCTAAAACACTTGTTAGCCGAATCCAGATTAGGTAACCGAGGCTGACAAGTAGCAGAAAATATCGTTAATCGAAAAATTCGTTAGCTAACTTTCTCGTTAACCGAAGTATCACTGTATTTCATATACAGAATAAGAAAATCTGCACTAGGGGAAATAATATTTCAAGCGATAACCCAAAAAATGTGATTACCGTTCCTAGTATCTTTGAAAAAAAAAAGGGGGGGGGGGGGGGGGGGGTCAGGTGGAGACAATTAAATTTCCTGTTTTCCTACGGGAGAAAATCAAAATAGTATGTGACGGGAAAGGTAAGAAAAAGTCTTCCATGGGAAAGGTAATGTGACGACAATTATGGTGCAGGGAAGCTACACGCACATAATTGGATAATTATTAATGTGTGGTGTGAAATGTGTATGTGGAAATGAGTAAATGTTGAAGCGTGGATGAAATGCTTATAAACATATTGTAGTCATACAAGTTTTGAGTAAGTGTGTTGAAATTAGCGTGAGTTGAGACAAGAGTTCTGCAGTAGGAGCAATACGTCCTTTTCAGGACGTAATTTTTTGTTATTTGAAGCCCCACTCTGGCTTTTGCCAGGGGCCGCAATATAGGCAGGCCATAAATATGGCCAATTGTCTGAACGCGGTTTCTGTGACCTCTCCACGGTGATCCTCACCCACATGGTGGCACTTTGTGTCATCGGGTGTTTATCGCTTGTGTGATGTCCTAGTGGGGTAAAAATTCATTCATTCAGAGTTCTGCAGTTACAAAAATTGTATCTCTGCTGGTGAAATAGATAGACTTCTGTAGCAGATTGTCGGGATATAGAAGGGTTGACTAGCAGATTGTCAGGATATAGAAGAGTTGACTAGAAGATTGTAAGGATATAGAAGAGTTGACTAGAAGATCGTAAGGATATAGAAGAGTTGACTAGAAGATTGTAAGGATATAGAAGAGTTGACTTGAAGATTGTAAGGATATAGAATGGTTGACTAGAAGATTTAAGGATATAGAAGGTTCGACTAGAAGATTGTAAGGATATAGAATTGTTGACTAGAAGATTGTCAGGATATGGAAGGGTTGACTGGAAGATTATCAAGTTATAGAAGGGTTGACTAGAAGATGGTAAAGATATGGAAGGGTTGACTAGAAGACTGTAAAGATATAGAAGGGTTGCCTAGAAGATTATCAGAATATAGAAGGGTTGACTAGAAGATTGTCAGGGTATAGAAGGGTTGACTAGAGGATTGTAAGGATATAGAAGGGTTGACTAAAAGATTGTCATGATATAGAAGGGTTGACTAGAAGATTGTCATGAAATAGAAGGGTTGACTAGAAGATTGTAAGGACATAGAAGGGTTGACTAGAATATTGTAAGGATATAGAAGGCTTGACTAGAAGATTGTAAGGATATAGAAGGTTCGACTAGAAGATTGTAAGGATATAGAAGGGTTGACTAGAAGATTGTCAGGATATAGAAGGGTTGACTAGAAGATTTTCAGGATATAGAAGGGTTGACTAGAAGATTGTCAGGATATAGAAGGGTTGACTAGAAGTTTTTCAGGATATAGAAGGGTTGACTAGAAGATTGTCAGGATATAGAAGGGTTGACTAGAAGATTGTCAGGATATAGAAGGGTTAACTAGAAGATTGTCATTATATAGAAAAGTTGACTAGAAGATTGCAAGGATATAGAAGGGTTGACTAGAAGACTGTAAGGATATAGAAGGGTTGACTAGAAGATTGTAAGGATATAGAAGAGTTGACTAGAAGATCGTAAGGATGTAGAAGAGTTGACTAGAAGATTGTAAGGATATAGAAGAGTTGACTTAAAGATTATAAGGATATAGAATGGTTGACTAGAAGATTTAAGGATATAGAAGGTTCGACTAGAAGATTGTAAGGATATAGAATGGTTGACTAGAAGATTGTCAGGATATAGAAGGGTTGACTGGAAGATTATCAAGTTATAGAAGGGTTGACTAGAAGATTGTAAAGATATGGAAGGGTTGACTAGAAGACTGTAAAGATATAGAAGGGTTGACTAGAAGATTTTCAGGATATAGAAGGGTTGACTAGAAGATTGTCATTATATTGAAGGGTTTAGAAGATTGTAAGGATATAGAAGGGTTGACTAGAAGACTGTAAGGATATAGAAGGGTTGACTAGAAGATTGTTAGGATATAGAAGGGTTGCCTAGAAGATTGTTAGGATATAGAAGGGTTGACTTGAAGATTGTCAGGATATTGAAGGGTTGACTAGCAGATTGTAAGGATATAGAAGGGTTGATTAAAAGATTGTAAGGATATAGAATGGTTGACTAGAAGATTGTAATGATATAGAAGGGTTGACTAGAAGATTGTAAAGATATAGAAGTGTTGACTATAAGATTGTAAGGATATAGAAGGGTTGACTAGAAGACTGTAAGGACATAGAAGGATTGACTAGAAGATTGTCAGGATATAGAAGGGTTGACTAGAAGATTGTCAGGATATAGAAGGGTTGACTAGCAGATTGTAAGGATATAGAAGGGTTGACTAGAAGATTGTAAGGATATAGAAGGGTTGACTAGAAGACTGTAAGGATATAGAAGGGTTGACTAGAAGATTGTTAGGATATAGAAGGGTTGCCTAGAAGATTATTAGGATATAGAAGGGTTGACTTGAAGATTGTCAGGATATTGAAGGGTTGACTAGAAGATTGTAAGGAAATAGAAGGGTTGACTAGAAAATTGGCAGGATATAGGAGGGTTGACTAGCAGATTGTAAGGATACAGAAGGGTTGACTAGAAGATTGTCAGGATGTAGAAGGGTTGACTAGAAAATTGACAGGATATAGGAGGAAAGACAAAAGAAGGTTGTGGGGATATTGCAAGGAATATAATATGTGATTGTAAACCTATTGATTGTAGTATGTTGTAGGAAATACAATAGATGATTGTAAGCTTATAGAAGGGAAAACTATAGAAGATTGTGATATATTGTGTGAAATATAAAAGATGATTGTAAGCTTATAGGAGGGAAAACTATTAAAAAAAATTGTGGGGATATTGTAATCGGAAATTGAAGGCTAAATAATGTCAGATTTCAGAAAGGTATACTAGAGCACCGTGACCTTGATACACTCATGACTTGATAGCGTCTACAAAAGTGTTCAAGACAAAGACTTTTGACTCAATGAAAGTGTTCTTCGTCAGGTGACTAGCTATCTACCTTATACTGCGACTCCCAGAGAAAGTGGCAGGATGCATGTCGCTATCCCCTCTTCTAAGCTTTGTTCCCATCCCCTCCCCTAAACTTTGTACGTCTTGAATATTTTGTGTGTTATGTTTATAATCCTTAGTCTTTGAAGAAGAAGAAAAATCAGGCTTTTTGAACAGAAAAATTCCGAAAATACTGTTGACCAGTGTTTCCCAAACATTTCTTAGTCGCGGCGACCCCGTGAAGAGGTCGCGGCTCCCCGGGGCCCCGCGGTGCACACTTTGGGAATTACCGTAGACCAATAAGAAAGAAATTGTTGACATCCTACTTGATCTGAGTATCGGGTGAGAATTGGCTCGTAAACAGCGTCCTATCCCGAACGTTGGGGTATTTTGGCCATGTCAAGCGTCATAGAGGTCCGAAGGGAACGGCGACGGGGTGTGCGGTTTCCGGGGAAGCGAGGCATAGGCAGACCACCGAGAAGGTGGTTACAGAAAATTGAAGACGCACTGGCTGTGATTGTACGCAAGGATAGGGAACTGGCTAGATAAAGAGAGACTTTCAGGGGTGCGTGAAGAGATCGACGTTCTGTGAAGGATATTCTGATTCATTGATTTGCTACTGATTGATTGCAGTGTATAGTCAGGGGCGGATTAACCGTAGATAGTCTTCCTTGTTCGCGTTCAACAGAGCACAGGCAGGCCTGCTGAGGCAAAGAAAACATGTGGGTGGAGGGAAATTCTACAGAAAGTGATCTGATGGCAAATTGTGTGCAGCTAAAGCAACCCGGGATGCTCGAATTATGAACCAGGATTAATTAGCCATAAGCGGCAGACGCAAAACTCTTCTCAACCTGGGGTCGTCTCCTAAGTGAAGGTCGGATACAGTGGACCTCCATCACGCTCTCTCTCTCTCTCTCTGTCTGTCTCTGTCTCTCTCTCTCTCTGGCTGTCTCTCTCTCTCTCTCTCTCTCTGTGTCTCTCTCTGTCTGTCTCTGTCTCTCTCTCTGTCTGTCTCTCTCTCCGACTGTCTGTCTGTCTCTCTCTCTGTCTCTCTCTGTCTGTCTCTCTCTGTCTGCCTGTCTCTCTCTGTCTGTGAGTCTGTCTGTCTGTCTCTCTCTCTCTCTCTCTGTCTGTCTGTCTCTCTCTCTGTCTGTCTCTCTCTCTGTCTGTCTGTCTCTCTCTCTGTCTCTCTCTCTCTGTCTGTCTCTCTGTCTGTCTATCTGTCTCTATCTCTTGTCCTGGTTGTACGCTCAGACTGCTGTTTGTCCATCTCTTGCCGTCTTCCTCCCGCTTATATCAGCGTCTACCTCTTGCCCTCATCTTTTTCTTCTAGTGTCGTTTTTAAAAGCGTGTTATGTCTTTTAATGCCGAAATATTTCACTTGCCGGCTTTATTTATTTCAGTAATTCTCTGGTCATTCACAATCTTTCCAGAACCTCTAAACAGTTTTAAATTGTCTGTTGTATCTGAGAAAAGATAATGTATTGATTAGCACTCATAGAATGTTGTATCTGAGAAGAGATAATTTATTGATCGGCACTCATAGAATGTTGTATCTGAGAAGAGATAACGTATTGATCGGCACTCATAGAATGTTGTATCTGAGAAGAAATAATGTGTTGATCGGCACTCATAGAATGTTGTATCTGAGAAGAGATAATGTATTGATCGGCACTCATAGAATGTTGTATCTGAGAAGAGTGACCACGGGTCTAAACATTGTTGTTGTTGTGATATATTGTGTCCCTGGTATTGACTGACCATCCCCAGAGTGGGCACCGGTCATCGGAGCCACCGTACACATGGACATGGGTCACTGGAGGTATGGTCATGGGTCATTGGAGGTATAGTCATGGGTCATTGGAGGTATGGTCATGGGTCATTGGAGGTATGGTCATGGGTCATTGAAGGCATGGTGTTTATGGACATTGGTCAATGGAGGCATGTTGGGCATGGGCATGCACCGGACAAGGGAACTATTGAAGAATCGAGTGTTTCCCACGAGCTGTGATGACAACTTGCTTTGTAGAGAATTGATTCATGATGTTGTTGTTCTTGCTGCTGTTATTGATGTTGATTGTGATGATGATGATGTTGATTGTGATGCTGATGATGTTGATTGTGATGCTGGTGATGTTGATTGTGATGCTGATGATGTTGATTGTGATGCTGATGATGTTGATTGTGATGCTGATGATGTTGATTGTGATGCTGATGATGTTGATTGTGATGCTGATGATGTTGATTGTGATGCTGATGATGTTGATTGTGATGCTGATGATGTTGATTGTGATGCTGATGATGTTGATTGTGATGCTGATGATGTTGATTGTGATGCTGATGATCATATTAATGACTTTGATGATTAGAATGACGATGATTTTAATGTTGCTGATGGTGTTAATTGTGATGATAATGACGATGATGTTAATGATGACGATGTTGATTATGATGAGAATTTTAATGATGATGATGATTATATTGTTTTAAGTAAAAGACTTTTCTGTGCCGCTGTATGAGGAGGTACATAGACAGGACCAATCTGTGTGCACACAAGTTAGAACTCATGGTATTGTAGGCTATAATCCCACCTGCAGCCTTTACTTCCCCTTTCGTAGCCCAGACACATTCCCTACCATAGAGAATCGAACCCAGGACACTAGTTCGACATGAAAACGTCTCACCATTGCAACAACACGGCGCCGATAATACATTGATAAATCTGTTTTTACAGTTCTCTATTTCTGCCCCATACGTTTCCATGCAAAGTAAAAGTATTTTTTATTTTATTTTTATTCTCTGAAAACAATGATTTTTAATAATATCTTAGCCCAGATGATGTCACAGGACAGTCCGACATGTTAGAGGGTGGTAAGACTGAGTTTCCCGGCTTCCTGATGTTTTAACAACCCAACAACATCTAGGACAGGCCCTAGCCCCAACCCACCAACGTCCCACGAGAGAGTGCAGCCTAGGTCCCACGACTGCATGCAGCCTAGGTCCCACGAGAGAGTGCAGCCTAGGTCCCACAACTGCATGCAGCCTAGGTCCCACAACTGCATGCAGCCTAGGTCCCACAACTGCATGCAGCCTAGGTCCCACGACTGCATGCAGCCTAGGTCCCACAACTGCATGCAGCCTAGGTCCAACGACTGCATGCAGCCTAGGTCCAACGACTGCATGCAGCCTAGGTCCCACAACTGCATGCAGCCTAGGTCCCACAACTGCATGCAGCCTAGGTCCCACAACTGCATGCAGCCTAGGTCCAACGACTGCATGCAGCCTAGGTCCCACAACTGCATGCAGCCTAGGTCCCACGACTGCATGCAGCCTAGGTCCCACGACTGCATGCAGCCTAGGTCCCACAACTGCATGCAGCCTAGGTCCCACGACTGCATGCAGCCTAGGTCCCACAACTGCATGCAGCCTAGGTCCCACAACTGCATGCAGCCTAGGTCCCACGACTGCATGCAGCCTAGGTCCCACAACTGCATGCACTATCTACCACCCCCTGAAATACTCGAATGTCCCGTGACCTGTGGATTTTCCATTTTTGGGGTAGGATATTAATAAAGCATTAAAACCATGTTATTTATGTATGCTCTACATGACTACAATTATTTTGAAAAGACCTTCGACGTGTATCCCAGAACAAGTGTAAGCACAGCCGGAGTTGACCTTGTAATGGCATTGGAGGCATGTTTATTAATTTTCCCTTACGGATACTTGTAGGACACCATGTATCTTACCATGAGAAGATATCAAACGAAAGAAACGGCAGAACCTGTCAGCTTCACACTATCACATACACAACAAATCAACGTTGCGCCTGAAGAGCCTTCATCAGCATTTACATACCTCTTCAATTAACACAATTACCCCCACCGCAAACAAAAACTTTATTAATGTGACTCTGATAGAAATCACATAGAATATTGAAAAGGTTTGGGAAGAATGACTATAAAAGAGCATAGAAAATTGTAAGATTATGAAATACAGACTATAAAAATTGCAAAGATCTAGAATAATGAATATAGAATATTGCATAAGATTGAGTGCACATGGGAATAATTACTATAGAAGATTGAGTGCACATGGGAATAATTACTATAGAAGATTGAGTGCACATGGGAATAATTACTATAGAAGATTGAGTGCACATGGGAATAATTACTATAGAAGATTGAGTGCACATGGGAATAATTACTATAGAAGATTGAGTGCACATGGGAATAATTACTATAGAAGATTGAGTGCACATGGGAATAATTACTATAGAAGATTGAGTGCACATGGGAATAATTACTATAGAAGATTGAGTGCACATGGGAATAATTACTATAGAAGATTGAGTGCACATGGGAATAATTACTATAGAAGATTGAGTATACATGAAAATAATAATTCTAGCATATTTGTTAGTTCATAAGAATAATGACTTTGGAAGATTGTGTGTGCGTGGGAATAATGTCTAAAGAATATTGTAAGAATATCCAACTAAAGAATATTGAAGACTTGAAGGATATAAATTGTTTAAAGCCCTTCTAGCTAAGCATAAAGAAGGACTTTGAACGTGTGAAAATGTTCGTCAATTGTTGAATACCTATCATTACCTCATGTTCCGGCTCCCAAGGAAATGTTATGATGCATGTGTTTCCCTAACCCTTCCCTACCTGTTAACCCTTTTAAATCGCCACTTATGTACCCCCTCCACCGTGTATAGTTGTGTGATATAGTTACCTTATGTATTACTACGCGTGATACTCGTTTCTTCTTCTTGGTTTCACGACCCAGACAGTGAGCTGGAGAGATTTGTCAATGACACGGCCAACCAGAGCTCTTTGTTGATATATTGGCTGTACTTATTTCGTAGTTTCTTCATTTCAATTAGGTCATTTCTTTCAACATTAAAATAATGAAACATTGTTGAATTTTGTATTTTTTTTAAAGGGTGGTTGGGGGGGGGGGGGGGCACTACAAGGAACATGTGTTGACGCGTTGAGATTGGTTGTGTTTATTATTATCATTGTTTTCTTCATATTTTTCTTCCTCTCCTACTACTCCTTCAATCCTTTTGTCAGAAGGGGGGGGGGGGGGGGGGGGGAACATATGACAGGAGGTCTGTAGCTTCGATGAAAGCTATCGTCAGTCTATATCTCCTCGTGTACCATACAGTTTTGTCTTCAGTGTGGTTGAAACAGCCAGATTGCCTCTCTGTTGTCAGCATACAGTTGACAGTGTTGAAGCACATGTTCAGCATTTTCGGGTGCCACGCTGAAGGGACACGTCTCCATGTTTCCTACACCTATACATTTGAACGTATGTTGACGAAGTCTGTTGTGCCCAGTCCTTAGTCTGAATATAATACACTGTCCCTCTCTAGAGAGGCGATGAAGCGAGTTTTAGGGAGAACATATGGTGCTGGTATCCTGCCACTAGTCATTTATGAGATACATCTTCTATTCTATAATAGGAAGCGAATTTAGCGTGTCGGTCTACCACTCCGTGTAGCGTGTCGGCCTACCACTCCATGTAGCGTGTCGGTCTACCACTCCATGTAGCGTGTCGGTCTACCACTCCATGTAGCGTGTCGGTCTACCACTCCATGTAGCGTGTCGGTCTACCACTCCATGTAGCGTGTCGGTCTACCACTCCATGTAGCGTGTCGGTCTACCACTCCATGTAGCGTGTCGGTCTACCACTCCATGTAGCGTGTCGGTCTACCACTCCATGTAGCGTGTCGGTCTACCACTCCATGTAGCGTGTCGGTCTACCACTCCATGTAGCGTGTCGGTCTACCACTCCATGTAGCGTGTCGGCCTACCACTCCATGTAGCGTGTCGGTCTACCACTCCATGTAGCGTGTCGGTCTACCACTCCATGTAGCGTGTCGGTCTACCACTCCATGTAGCGTGTCGGTCTACCACTCCATGTAGCGTGTCGGTCTACCACTCCATGTAGCGTGTCGGCCTACCACTCCGTGTAGCGTGTCGGCCTACCACTCCGTGTAGCGTGTCGGCCTACCACTCCGTGTAGCGTGTCGGCCTACCACTCCGTGTAGAGTGTCGGCCTGCCCGAGACCGTCGGTAGTACAGGCCTAGCTGCTGGCGTCATCAGCGGGACGTGATGTCACCGCCGGTGGCTAACATTATGTTACTTTTTCACTCAGACCTTACCTGTTTTTGTTGTTGTTGCTTCTATGCCTTCCCCTGAGTACTAGCCTACACAACTTATAGCAGTAAGCTCAGGACTATTCAACAGTCAGCCCGCGGACCAAATCTGGCCCGCTGAGGCCTAGCGAGTGGACCGCGGATCACTGTTGGTTGCAATGAAATAATGGTCTTTCTACGCTGGGACTCGGACTGCTGACCCATAACGATCCCTAATTTCACAATGTTGGCCCCTGAGTAAACTTAAATTGACTTAGTTGAACAGCACTGGATATAGGTATTCACAATAAGACATAGAAACAAAAAGCTTAACAGAAACTACTTACACATTCACAATATGACATAGAAACAGAAAGCACAACAGAAACTACTTACATATTCACAGTATGACACAGAAACAGAAAGCACAACAGAAACTAATTCCCATTTAGCTGTCCAAATTGTAGTTACATAATCCATGAAATCCATTACTTGGTGAATTTAGCCAGTTTTCTTTTCGTAGATGATTTATCCAGTAATGAGGCATCGTTTTTTTTTTTTTTTTCTGTAGTTGTTCGTAAAAACATTTGCATGAGATGGCAGCGCTTTGGAAGCAATGTTTATTTTAGAACAACCCTCAGCACAGACACCACCTATTTCATCCTTGAAATACGTGTGTAAACTGCATGAAACAATATGCATAAGCAATTGTTTGTGATGTTTGCAGACTAGAAATTTTGTTTCCACCTCAGCTGATATAAGCTTTTGCATAGCTGCATATGTTATAAATGTAAATAATATTATAAGTTTTGAAAGGTATTTCAAACCTCCCCGGTGAAGCAGCTGTATGTAGTCTGTGGACATTGCACCCGAGTCAACATCATATGATAATGGCCTGTCCATCTGCAGTAAAGTCTTGCAGGCAGCACACCTAATTTTTTTGTTCAGCTTACTTGAGACAAATCCAGCAATATACACCAGTGACTCCTCTGAACCTTCCGAAACCAACAATTCACAGTCATTTGGGTTTTTTTGAAAAAAAAAACCTTGTTCACGTCCAGCTGAACAGCATCAGTCATTATGTCATCCCCAGTTTCATCTTCTTTGCTGCTAAGAGACTCTGAGAGGTCACGGATAGGAAAATCTCCATAAGTCGATGAGGACATACTTAACAGTGGGTAAACTTTAAGTTTCTTTTCTGCTTCTAAAACTTGCTGCACAGATACTAGGTAGTTTGCTCCTGACAACTGCCGATATTCACCAAACCGAGCTTCTAAGTTGTCAGTCTGTAACTTTCCAAGAAGTATAAAACTGGCTTCTGTGGTTGCAAATAGATATTTGATTAGAGAAAGCACTGCGGTCACTGTATGCAGCAGTGCACTGTGTGTTTCCTTGGTCAGTTATCCTTGACAGCCAGTCAGCTTGTCCCACTTTCTTAGCCATTCGGCAAACTATTCAAGATAATGCACTTGTTCATCATCATTTGACAATAAAGGATTTGAGAATGAGTTCAGTGTCCTTCTGGTTGACCCAGTTCCTCCACATGCATTTTAGCAAGTGCACAGAATCATGCAGTAAAAATATTTTTTTATTAGCAAAACCTGGGTTCTCAATAAAAGTTTGGCTTGGTTTCAGGAGATCACTGTAAACTCTGCGATTAACGGCACTATTATCAGCAATTACAGCAACTACTGTGAAACCACACTCCTGTACAAAGTGGATACAGTGGAGTAATTTCAAACGTAGATCCTGAGATGTCATTCTGTTCACAGGTGAAAGTTCTATTATTTCCTGGTAGCTCCCAAAAACTGAAGATATGAGGAACGCCTGCACTGTTGTTGCTTCTTTTGCATTGTCTGCATAGCCAATTTTTTTGCCCCCAGAGTCAGTCATTGCAGATTTAACATATATTTCATCCATCTGAACCACTACAATCTTTTCTAGCTCTGTCAGTTTGTCTTGTTTCAATTTCAAGTGTTGTGAAATGCTGCCAGTATGAGTAGACAATGACAACTGTGAAGTTAAATTGTGCAGTGTTCTTTGATGAGGCAGGCACAACATACGAGATTTTCTTATAAACCGGTAGCATGCTGGAGGTTTAATGAACAGCATGAAAGTGAAACATAATGTGCTACAACTGTAACGCCTTCTGTTTTTTAACACGGTTAAAAGTTGCAGCTGCTCTGCAAGAAAGTTTACTTGTGTGTCAGTTACTTCATCAGCTGTCCCATTAGGAGTCCACTGTTGCTCTGCGGCACTCTTCAAAATACTTCCTGCTTCTCCCACTAAATCTGAGAAGCTATTTTGGCTTTGAATTTTACTATAATCCCAGGCATTGTAATGAATTGAAAATTTTTAAGCTGCGACCATCTCACAAGTTTATTGTTGTCTACAATCCATTTAAGGTCGAACGGCATCATAAAATGGCGGCGTTAGGAGGAGAGCCACATTCTGGCAATAAAATATCCAAAAATATCCGAACGGTGTTCAGGCATATTTAAAATACGGACTCTCTGCCAAGGAACAAATCGCGGCGCAGATGGGGGGCTAAACTAGGTGCCTGGGACTCACGAGCAAAGTAATTGGAGGAAGTTGCAGGAGATGCGGTAGCTGCCGCTCGTGAGTCCCAGCCATCTAGTTTAGCCCCTATCCGCGCCGCGCGTAGCGGCGCGTGGGATACACTCAGCGGTGAGGCATAGTCACAGAAACAAGTCCGCAAGTAACATATCGCTGAGTTCCTGTTAGAGCATTTGTTTCGTTTTTCCGAGCCGATCCTAGATTTGCCGCGATTTGTTCGTCGACGGAAAGGTCGAAAATGGAAAGTGTCAACGGTAGCTATTATTATTATATTCTGCTACTATCGTCTGCAGTGCTGCGTGCGTCTCTAAGAATTGTCAGGTAATCAGAAACATTAAAAAACAGGTCCGCAAGAAACATATCGCTGAGACCCTGTTAGAGCATTTGTTTCGTTATACGGAGCCGGCATATTTTTCAATATAAATGAGCCCCATTCGGATATTTTTGGCTATTTTATGGCCAGAATGTGGCTCTCCTCCGAACGCCGCCATAATATGATGCCGTTCGAAGGAGAGCCGAACATTTAGCAGGCATAGTTCCTGGAAAACCAACGCGAATTGCAGAAATAACTTACTAAATCTACTGCCTGAAATAACGCTTATAAGTGAATCAGACGTAAAAATGAAACCACATTGAAAAATGTGACAAGAAAAATAAAACCGAAAACACACTGAAACATGAGTTCTCCTAAGGAAGTGACGTCACCATTTGTGATTACCGACCTGTACTATCGAAGGTCACGGCCTGCCACTCCGTGTAGTGTGTGGGCCTACCACTCCGTGTAGCGTGTCGGCCTACCACTCCGTGTAGCGTGTCGGCCTGCCACTCCATGTAGCGTGTCGGCCTGCCACTCCATGTAGCGTGTCGGCCTACCACTCCATGTAGCGTGTCGGCCTACCACTCCGTGTAGCGTGTCGGCCTGCCACTCCGTGTAGCGTGTCGGCCTACCACTCCATGTAGCGTGTCGGCCTACCACTCTGTGTAGCGTGTCGGCCTACCACTCCGTGTAGCGTGTCGGCCTACCACTCCGTGTAGCGTGTCGGCCTACCACTCCGTGTAGCGTGTCGGCCTACCACTCCGTGTAGCATGTCAGCCTACCACTCCGTGTAGCGTGTCGGCCTGCCACTCCGTGTAGCGTGTCGGCCTACCACTCCGTGTAGCGTGTCGGCCTACCACTCCAATGGTTTTGGTTTCAAACACACGTCCAGGAAGAATTTTTTTACTTTAAAATTAATTAACCTTGACTCCCAGATCCATCTAATCTAAAGTGGGTATGAGGTAATGATCGGGGAAGCAAAGGCGGCTGGTTTGATGTCGGCGATGTCTACGAGTCAGAGCTGATTGGTTCCTAAAAGTATGAGCTAGCGTCAAAGGGCGAATCTGCCACTAGGAAACTGCACGTGCGTGCACGTGGAATAAGACGTAGATCCGGCAAGGAAGGGGCGGGGGAGGGGACGACGCGTGTATTATCAATATTCTAGGGAAACAGGGGCCTCTACACAAGAAGATATTTTTCTGCAGGAGACAGAGCGTCTATGGGTATGCCCGGTGTGCTGTGAAGTCGATTCTTAAATAATTAATCAGTAAACTGTAGGTTACCATGGAGACAGGGGAAGACAACGCGAGAAGAATCTTGACAGCGTTTTGTCCCGACACGGAGGGTAGGAGGAGGGGGAGGAGGAGAGGGAGGGGGAGGAGGAGGGGGAGGGGAGGGAGACAGGGAGAGGGGAGGGGGTGTCAGCACACGAACTGAAATATGCGGTTACAGATTGTAAAGAGGCTTGATCGCCCATATCAATGGAAAGGCACTTGATGATGATGTTGATGATGGTGATGAAGATGGTGGTGATGATGATGATGATGATTATGATGATGATGATGATGATCCTAAGTTCCTTATCTGACGCTATGTCGGAGGGATGTAGCTTTTCAAATCTGCTTAGTTAGTCGGTTTGTCGGTTAGTTAGCCGGTTAATTAGTCAGTCACAGTCAGTCAGTCATTCAGTCAGTCAGTCAGTCAGTCAGTTAGTCAGTCATTCAGTCGTTCAGGCAGTCAGTTAGTTGGTTAGTTAGTTAGTTATTTGTCAGCCAGTCGGTTGGTTGGTTGGTCAGTTAGTTAGTTAGTTAGTCAGTCAGTTAATGGTTGGTTGGTTAATTAGTTAGTCAGTTAGTCAGTCAGTTACTTAGTTAGTTAGTTGGTCGGTCGGTCGATTGGTTCGTTGGTCAGTCAGTCAGTCAGTCAGTCAGTCAGTTGATTGGTTCGTTAGTTAGTTAGTCAGTAGTCAGTCAATCAGTTGGTTGGTCCGTTAGTTAGTTAGTTAGTCGTAGTCAGTCAGTTGGTTGGTTCGTTAGTTAGGTAGTTAGTTAGTTAGTTAGTTAGTTAATTAGTTAGTTAGTTAGTTAGTTAGTTAGTTAGTTAGTTAGTTAGTTAGTTAGTTAGTTAGTTAGTTAGTTAGTTAGTTAGTTAGTTAGTTAGTTAGTCAGTTAGTTAGTTAGTTAGTTAGTTAGTTAGTCAGTCAGTCAGTTAGTTAGTTAGTTAGTTAGTTAGCCAGTCAGTAGTCAGCCAGTCAGTTGGTTAGTTGGTTAGTTAGTTAGTTAGTTAGTTAGTTAGTTAGTTAGTTAGTTAGTTAGTTAGTTAGTTAGTCGGTAGTCAGTCAGTTACTTAGTTAGTTAGTTTGTCGGTCGGTCTGCTGGTTGGTTGGTTGGTCGGTCGGTCAGTCACTCAATCAGTCGGTCAGTCAGTTAATTGGTTAGCTAGCTTGTTAGTTAGTCAGGCAGTCAGTCAGTTGGGTAGTTGGTTATTCATTCAGTCAGTCAGTTAGTTAGTTAGTTAGTTAGTTAGTCAGTCAGTCAGTCAGTCAGTCAGTCAGTCAGTCAGTCAGTCAGTCAGTCAGTTAGTCAGTCAGTTAGTCATTCAGTCAGCAAGTTAGTTGGTCGGTTAATTTGTTAATTAGTTAGTCATTCAGTCGGCTGGTTAGTTGTTTGGTAAGTTAGTTAATTAGTTAGTTAGTCAGTCAGTTAGTCAGTTAGTTAGCTACTTAGTCAGACAGTCAGTTAGTCAGCCAGTCAGTTAGTCAGTTAGTTAGCTACTTAGTCAGACAGTCAGTTAGTCAGCCAGTCAGTTAGTTAGCTACTTAGTCAGACAGTCAGTTAGTCAGCCAGTCAGTTAGTCAGTTAGTTAGCTACTTAGTCAGACAGTCAGTTAGTCAGCCAGTCAGTTAGTCAGTTAGTTAGCTACTTAGTCAGACAGTCAGTTAGTCAGCCAGTCAGTTAGTCAGTTAGTTAGCTACTTAGTCAGACAGTCAGTCAGTCAGCCAGTCAGTTAGTCTGTCAGTCAGTTAGTTAGCTACTTAGTTAGCCAGTCAGTTAGTCAGTCAGTCAGTCAGTCAGTCAGTCAGTCAGTCAGTCAGTGGACAGATTATCCTCACTGAACATTAAACCATCAGTACATAAGTGCTTCCCCCCCCCCCCCCCAGCCTGTAGGCGCTCCCGACACCAGTTTTGTGTGTCTTTCTTCTTTGGCTTTCTGCCTAGTGCTCTTGTCTGGTCACACTCTGGTGCTCTTGTCTGGTCACACTCTGGTGCTCTTTTCTGGTCACACTCTAGTGCTCTTGTCTGGTCACACTCTAGTGCTCTTGTCTGGTCACACCCTAGTGCTCTTGTCTGGTCACACCCTAGTGCTCTTGTCTGGTCACACCCTAGTGCTCTTGTGTGGTCACACCCTAGTGCTCTTGTCTGGTCACATCCTAGTGCTTTTGTCTGGCCACACCCTAGTTATCTTGTCTGCTCCCACCCCAGTGCTCTTGTCTGGTCACACCCTAGTGCTCTTGTCTGCTCCCACCCCAGTGCTCTTGTCTGGTCACACCCTAGTGCTCTTGTCTGGTCACACCCTTGTGCTCTTGTCTGGTCACAACCTAGTGCTCCTGTCTGGTCACACCCCCTTTTAGCATGTAGTCCTTGAAGTCTGGTCGTGGTTGCAAATTGACAGTCACTTCTGCTGCGGGTCATTAGTTCTCTCTGTCAGCTTATGTCCCTCAACACTTCACTGCACTTGTATATTTCAATCTTTCTGTTGTCTAATATGTATCCGCCATCCATAATCACTTGACCCTATATCCACCCATACTGGATCAAGTTTGGCGCCCTAATCCACCAACTGTCTTTTGGTGTTGAACTGGTTTTTCCGTATTTAGCCGTATCCCATTCTCACCCAAATCATGCTTCTTGAAGTCACTGCCTGTCAGTCTTTGAGGCTGTTAAATGTTGAATTCAGAATCAATGTCATGGCATTCTTGACACTCCCATACGCGCACCGTTCCCATCTCCAGCAGCAAGCGACGAGTTCTAATTCTGATGGTAGCATTAATTTTCTGCTTCTATCCGTCGCACCTTTCCCTTGTGTTGAGCGTCGGCCAAATCCCATGGTAACTTTCCGCAGCGCCATTCCCCTCTGACCATAATGATCTGTCTGTGCCTCCTCACGATTCACTCGCTTTAAATGGGCCCTCAAAACATCTAGCTTGTCTTATATCAGTTCACTACTTAGTGGTTTAGAACGACCAGTCTATATGCCAGGTAATTTCCAAACACACCGGCATAACCTAGTAAAAATATCCAAAGAATGCTAACTACTTCGGACCTCTGAAGTAATGTTTGCCACTCTGCACCAAGCATGCCTGTCTCCACCTTTCTCAACATGCTGCACCAGTCAGTCTTTAATGTTACAATTCTAAAGTTACTTTTTTTAACGTCTATCACAAGTCTTCATATTCCCACCCCCACAACAAACGTGTGAGGTTTATATGTCACAAGACTGTTTGTCATTTTATTTTCTTGCTGAGTCAGTTATCAAAATGACAACAAGATGTGGGATTTTACAATGAGGAATCGATACGCCAGGAATGTTAATTACATAGCAGTTATTAACTCCAAGTATCGATCTGCGAACGCGTCAAATATCACCTGGTATCTAAGCACCATTAAGGCTGTGCAACCTTTCAGGCTGTTCGCAAATGCTCACATGAAAAGGCGCATTAAAAAAGCGTCGAAATGCAAGGGAAAAAATATGCAAAGTCGTCATGCTCGGTTTGTTATCGAGATGTTTTTTTTAAATTAGTTTTTGAGAAATTTAATTCAAATAATTAGCACTCAAATTGCACAATTTCTTCTTTTTCAACATCCCGAGAATTGGAGGTTCGTTGCTTCTTGCTGCAGATACATCAAATAAATTCAAATGGCACCTTTCCTAACATGACTGAGACTGATCGGATAACGAGATAAATCACCAGTTTATGTACACAATGACACGAAGCGCATACACGGACAGTCTCTCACTTTTTGTAATTTATCACCACACATCCACAAACAAGGTACTCACACATAC